>SNQJ01S0057982.1:19269-58217 GCA_010110895.2 Picea sitchensis | reverse complement strand
ATCATCATCTCTGATGATTTATCTCATGCCATTATAGAAGGATTCATTAATGTTTTCTCATTGGTGGGTCATCTCTTATCAAATACAACACATTATTCTAGGGGGATAACTGAGAGAATTTTATGGTACCTTGGGACTTGCAATGGTTAGTGGCAAGTTCCCTCACTTTCAATAGTGACTTAATATCATTGACTCCTAATTGATTTATTTTGCCAACGTTCAATTTCAACACATTTATTCATATTCTTAGAATGTACTATATTACCTTGGTTCCCATTATCATAATAAATGGGTTACCTCGCATATGGAAAAGGTCTACATTAATGACCAATGATTAGACAGTTTCCTCCATGTTCAACATCAATTCATTTATTTAGATAGTGGTAATTCATAAACAATATGGATTGGGTTTGAAGACCTCAAGATATGGTATCATCTTTGTTTTCTACTCTTTCCTAGGATTACTTTGTAGTATCATTATCCTATTCTACCTTGGTAGAGGACTAGATTAATCAATTCATTGTTCCAATTGTTCTCTTGATGTAAATTGAGACATGGATCCATTGTGTATTTTCTCATGTCTATGATGTTATTTTGACATGGATCCACTTTTTATTATTTCTTGGCCATGATATTGCATCTTATATACTTCATGGATTCACATTGTACTTGATTTTGGAAGCCATGCTTATTTACACCTGAGCATGGGCATGCCCACCTAAAGGAAGATAGATTTGATACTTTGGTATCTATTTGTAGGTAACTTCTAGATACTTGATTTGTTGGACTACCACTTAGTTCACCTAGCCACTCCTACAGATTTTATGATGTATTTTGACCATCAAATCTTCTTCTAAACTCACACATTAGGGAGCATCTAGTTACACCTATTTTCGATCCTTTAGTGCATTTAAGTTGAGAATTATGGTCATCGTCATTTTCTAGATCATAGAATTGCATGTTTCCCATACCAAAGCCAACAAAATTTGCTTTGCATGCATTGGCTACAGTGGTGCAACTAGAGTTTGGATCTTGATGCGCTTAAGCTCTACTAGTGCAACTTGTGCATATTGCACAGGGGTTGCTAGTGAGTGAGTTTCATGCACAAGATATAATAGCCCAAAAATTCATGTAGGTGCAATTATAAAGTATATATTTTCAAGGATATACACTTATATGGTTACGATCTCTCTCGCCAACTAGTATGAATCATCTCTAACCTTATAAATGAAAGGTTCTTGGTGAGATTAAGACACACACTTAGATCTATGGTTCTCACCCTTATGTTGGTGAAA
Source organism: Picea sitchensis (assembly GCA_010110895.2). Classification (NCBI taxonomy): domain Eukaryota; kingdom Viridiplantae; phylum Streptophyta; class Pinopsida; order Pinales; family Pinaceae; genus Picea; species Picea sitchensis. The sequence goes on along the minus strand of SNQJ01S0057982.1, from coordinate 56,922 downwards.
TTTGGATTGATCCTTAACAATGTCCTTTTGGCCTTGTTTTCTTCTTGAAAGAACCATTTTTGGTTTTCTAAATTGGTCTTGTCTTCAAAGTGGCAATGCTAGATTTATCTAGATCTTGTAGTTATATTGATAGATCAAGACCCATTTGCTAAAGAAGAGTGGTGTCCATGTGGCTAAGGATGGAGGGACCTAGATTAGGGTTATGGAGGTGTCACAATAAGGTCAATTATGGTTTACTTATTGTACACATCTTAATTTATGAATATATATCTACCTTCTCCACCCTCCTCCCCCCCTCACCCCAATTCATTATATTGTTCTTATGCATGACTATTTTGAAACTAGGAATTTCTTAACATGAAGCTAGTTTAGATCCATTGCCTTCTATTTTCTTGAGATGTATCTATTGGAGTAGGGAAGGTTGCATATGGTTGACTGTGTGCATATCTACAATGGAAAACAGGGCTGAAGACTCTTTGGATTAGGATTTCTCTCTTGGATCAAGTTGTGATCATGAATATAAGGTATGATATTTTCTTCCTCTTCACTGAATTTCATATCATGGAGAACTAGATCTAAGAAAGAACATTAGTGATATATCAGTTGTCTAAGGAAATATATCAACCCACTCACTGAGGAATCCATTAGCTAGTAATAATCAAAACCCTTAAAACCGAGTTGGTGATTTTGAAGAAAAGTTCCCATTAGGGATGCAAAAAAAAAATAACATCCCCTATATTAATGACTGAATCTTGATCCAATTGAACAATCTTGACCCAAAGGGTATTCAACCCGATTTTTTCCTTGTAGATCTGCATATAGTCAACCATATACAACATTCCCTAATCCAACATATACATATCTCAAGAAAATAGACATCAACAGATCTAAACTAATTTTAGGTTAAGTAGTTCTCCATCAATTCATAGATTCAAAACAATCATGCATAAGAACAATAAAATGAATTGTGGGGGTTAGGGGGTGTGGTTGGTGAGAGGGATAAGGTAGATTTATAATCATAAATTAAGATGTGTACAACAAGTAAACCATACTTGACCTTGTCACGACACCCCCATCAACGTTAGCCATGGGTCCTTTCATCCTTAGCCACATGGACAACACTCTTCTTTAGCAAATGGGTCTCTATCTATCGCTATAGTTGTTATATCTAAAACAATACAACACCACCACTCTCAAGACGAGATCAATTCAAAAAACAAAAAAGGGTTCCCTCATGAATAAAATAAGGGAAAAATGCATTGACAAGTCTCAACAAAATTTTTCCCAACATAGGGGTGAGACCATTGATCTAAGTGTGTCTCGATCTCACCAAGAACCTATAATTTATAGTCTTAGAGAATATTCATACCAATTGGTGATAGAAATAATGATCCTACAAGATTCTAGCCTTGAAATTCTCAACTTGAGACTTGTACTTGCATAAATTTTTGGGCCATTCTATATTTTTCATGTGGCCTGCTCACTAGCAACCCATGAATGTGTAAAGGTTGCACTAGCCTACATGCATCAAGGTCTACACACTAGTTACACCATTATAGACAATGCTCAAAACGAAAATTGTGTTGGCTTTGGTTTGAGGTTTACCCATTAAGTTTCCAAAGTTCAAATATTTTCCCATTAAATTTCTTGATCTCAATTTTAGAACTAATCAACATCCTCTTTCACCACAAGAATCACCATTGGAGAGATCCTAGTAAAACACAGTTTACCATAGAGCCAAGATAATCGAACCTTAGCAAAAAAGGCATCCCCTTGAAGCCAGTAAATTCTTTAATACCAAATGTAGGTTTTAAACATTCACAATATAGCAATGCACACACAAACTCTTTAAAAAATAGAAATAAAACAATAACATTCACACATAATACTTGGAAATTTACCCTGGAAACCCTTAACCATGAAAACCAATAAAATGTTTATATTCACACCTCTAACTCTCATACAAGATTCTATGGAATCCATATCGCTAATCTGTCAACCCATATTAGATTCATTAAACGAAATTATAAAATAATGGGTCGAAAAACCGTTGGCCAAAACCTGCCCAAAAACAGACAAAAAACAACCCTATTTTTTTTAGGGATCATGCCTTAAATGTAAACCCCCTTGCATGATCAATGAAATGTACAACATGTGGGTATAATCATTCAAAGAATGTAACACATACGCACCACCCTCACCCATTGATTCAAGTGTGACGGGATACCTCAACACTTATATCGACTTGATCTAGTGCTTTAATCCCATGTCAGAGGATATTTCCTAACAAATACTTATTGTTACTACTAGAATTTGCAATTCTTTATTCAGTTCCTAGTTTCATTTCGGTGGTCTTGGAGAATTTACTCTCCCACCCTACACCATGGCCCTATGACCTAGACTATTGTAAGTGTTTGTATCAATGAAAAACAAGTCTAGCTGATTTTAAATTAGCATCGCTTTTAAAGTTTACTGATTACTCAAGGGTAGCAGATTGAAACTTGATGATGTTTTGAGACTCAAGAATGTTGAATAAAATAAATAAATTGTCAAATGCAACCTCATATTTATTCTTTTCTTCCAATTGAAATGACACAATTATTGAATCTACTTTGAATACCAAAAAGATGAAGAGATCAAACTTGATGTTTTAATGTGATGCAAATCTATTTCAAAACTACTGACATTGCAATCTATGAACAACAGGAAATTAGAAATAAACCATTTCAAAAAAGAATTCAACCAAATACCCTGAACATGGAACAATATGTTTGAATGTTTAAAACTTGCAAAACCAAATGCAATTATGAAAAATCAATTAGTTAAGTAAGGTTTCAAAACATAAGGTAGTTAATCAATTAGTTAAGTAAGGTTTCAAAACATAAGGTAGTACCCCCCAACTCTCAAGGAGGACCCTAAAAATGGATATGGAATTAGGAAAGGGTGAAAGTTTTAAACTCCTACATGCCTACACATGGGCCCATAAATATAACTTGCACACATAGTTGAATGTGTGTAGGTTGTAGAAAGACAACCTACATGCATAAATAAATGCATGTGACTATCATCGTTATGGGTTTCACACATTTCTTGAGTAATGAAAAAACAAAATAGGCCCTAAAACAATAAAAAAATTCCTATCGCAATGTTTACTAAGAGACTAGCTATCACCGACACTTAGAACTAAATATAGGCCAACTAGAAACCAAACAAAATGAACCAAGAAAGGAGAAATTCTAATAATTTACTTAGTGGAGTCATTGATTCTTTTGTAGGGATTTTTCACTATTCCTATCTAATGGATTCCCTAATGAGTGGGTTGATATCTTACCATAGACCATTACTATATCACTAACTTTATTTTCTATATCTAGTGTTCCATGATATAAAATGCAATGAAGAGGGAGAAATAACATACTTTATATTTGCATTTGAAGCTTGATCCAAGTGAGAAATCCTAATCCAAAGAGTCTTGATCCTTGGTTTCCCTCGCAGATCTACATATAGTCAACCATCTACTACCCTCCCTACTCCTACATATACATTTCATAAATTAAGATGTGTACAACAAGTAAACCATACCTAACCTTGCTACAACACCTGGGGCATCACTTGATCTAGGTCCTCCTTCCTTAGCTACATGGACACCACTCATATTTAACAAATGGTTTTTCATCTATCACTATATCTACTAGATCTAGAAAAATCCAACACCACCGCTCTCAAGAAAAGACCAGTTGAGAAAACCAAAAAGGGTTCTCTCAAGAAGAAACTAAGGGAAAAGGGAAATTGGCAAGGCTCAACCCAAATTTCACTACCATAAGGGTGAGAAACATAGATCTAAGTGTGCCTCAATATCACAAATAACCTCTCATTTATAGGCTTCGAGATCATTCATACCAATTTGAGAGATATCATGACCATACAAGTGTTCATCCTTGAAAATTTCTACTCGAAACTTGCACCTACATGATTTTTTGGGACATTCTATTCTTTTGTGCATGACTAGCTCACTAGCATCCTATGCACACACATAGGTTGCATGATATTATGTGCATCAATATATGCACACTTGTTGCACCACTACAACTAGTGGATGTAAAATAAATTTTGTTGGCTTTGGTATAAAAAAGGATGATTAATCCATCAAATGATGATTGCCATACTCAACTCCAATGCACAATAGGACCAAAAATAGGTTTAACATATCTTACTATTGCTACTCATTCACACATTCACTTGCCTTGGTGGATTTCATCACTATCATTTGAGACATTTAGAAGTCCCTATTATATCTTTCAGTTTGCTTTATCCTTGATAGTGTCCTCGGAGTGTGCTCGTTATTTCACTACAAGGAAAAAACCTTCAAGTGGAGGTTTTTAGTGTTGCAATATTGGGAAAAATTATCATAAAAACCTCCATTAAAACTTCCACTATTGGTAGTGAAGGTTTTAGCAGAGGTGTTAACATATTTTCACTTTAACCAAAAATTATGGGCAGTTAAAGGTTCTAGCAAAGTTTTTTTTATCACTGAACTTATATTGATATGGCACATTGGTGAGGTAGTTATATTTAAATTACATTGGTACATTATGTACTAATATGTATCGGTGCCTCAAAAATACCTATACTAAGCACCAATGCATACAACATAATTTTAAATCCCCAATGCATATTTTAGATATTGAAAACACCAAGGCACTTCTATTAATAATACACATCGGTGCAACTCCACATATTGATATGCACTAAGGATTTACATATATAACACACACTAGTGTACCACATATTGATACACATTGGGGCATTAAAGATAAATACTTATTATTTCATATTATACATATTATGAATCCTCGATGCATAGTTTGTTGAGAACACACTTATACTGAGAGGGGGGGAGAGGGGGGTGGTGAATCGGCATAAGACAATTTTTACTTTTTCAAACATTCATCAACCAATTGTTAGTATTTATGTATATTTATAATAGCTCATGAAGTTAACCCAAAATTGTATCTTACCAACAATTCAATACTTTCCAACCATTATTTATATTAAAATGTAATTCAACTATTGATCATATCATTTGGAATGAAACTATCATTCATTGTACATGCATTATGAGCACACCAAGCTTTTCCTAATGCAATCAAACTTTACCAATAATTAAAACCAATGTGTCAATATTCATGACCACATTTACACAATGTGTCATTGCATTGACTTCGAAATACCATATATCCATATCATGTATTCCACCATGTGATTTGGAAATTCTAGCCAACACCTTAACATATTATCCAAACTCTTCCCCATTTACATATTTGTTCATTTGGATACCTTCCTCTTCAAACCATACACAACACTAGGGATATAATTCTCTTACTTATCTCCTGTGTTGGAAAAAAGTTTGCAGTCGAAACATAGGTTATGCAAGGGAAAACCATTATGCAATTGTATGGTACTATAACCTTTACATTTCCAACCTCAACACGGACTCACACATAGACATATCTAATGGAATTCATTTCTACTACACGAGTATGTCTCATGAATTAACTCGATTATGATATCATAACCAACATAAAGTAATATGCAATTAAATTTCTCATATAAATGAATTCAAACATCAACAAAAAAATTATACTCAAGGCCCTCTGCCTTTACACACCAATTCAAATATTAAAATTTGACTAGCGGAATTCTTACCTCAATTCCCTTTCATCAATTATGCATCATAAGAAACATGATGCATACTTTCATGGATATTATCAATTTACTTTATGCTACCCAATCAACTGATATTTTGTAGAAGCTTGTAGGATCCATTCATTAACCTATTGATCAACATTCTTACCATTCTTGTAGGATAATAATTTTCTTGGATACACAATCCATCATTAGTATTATTCAATTATCATGACATCATTATTTCACACATAACAACAAACCACTCTCAGTGTAAAAGCATACCACACGCATGTTCAAGCATCTCCATATGCACAGAATGCACATCAATATGCATTAATTATTCAATCTCATCCTACCTACTTCATGCACATGCATTCTAGATTTATTATATGCATCATGCATCACTTCCATTATGCACTCCAATGCATATTTATTTCATCTTTATTTATTTATTCTTGTTGTTTTAGTTGTCTATCCTTGAATTCTTATAGATCCTCATTCCCATGTGCACTGTCATTATGCTCATATGTGCACCATTGTTCCCTATTCTAAACCTTTCTAGCCAATATGTCTTATTGGTAGTTGCTCCCACTCAGGAAAACATGCCCCAACTTTACTCTGCTAGAATCCTTCCTGCATATTGGAAAGATGTAATTTTACTCTTTCTGATCCAATACTCATCTTTGACACACATAGCTCTATCATCTGGGAATTTTTGTCCAAAATTAGCATTATTTGGAAAATCCTTCACATTGAGCAATTGTATGGCTCATAGAGTCCAATTGCCCTTTTCCTTGTAGAATTATAACACAAGAAAATTATTCTCGGGAGAGCCTACTCCTTCTATCAATTTTTCCTCTGGATTACCTTTCCAATGACCATACCCATGCCTCAATTTGATTTATGAGCCAAAATTTATGGCTTTCTGAAATTCTCATTTCGTCTCAATGGTGTCCTTCAAGTCCACCAGTCACCTTCCTTTTGATTCCTTAAGGATTATTTGGATCAATACTAAATTATCAGTGAATATTTGAATTCTCCTATTCAAAATCTTTCTAATGAATACTTTCTTGCTCAATATGGGCACTGAGTATAAAGTTATAGTCAATTGAATATTTCCAATTTACCCCTTTAGTGCACCTTTCTCTCTGGTGCAAATATTCTCAAACACCAACTTTTTCCACTTACAAAGGTAACTATATTAGGAATAGAGGAAAATTTTGCATGAGAGATAGATAATACCGTTGATATTGAATTCATATCAACTCTTAGATTTGTCAAACTGACGATCCAGTGAAAATCTGCAACAATATGGAAATGACAACTTTGTCATTTTCTCACTTTTTCTTGACTTAGCAATTTTAGCCTTGTTTAAGCATCCTTACACCAACTCCTTTAGAATTTTGAAAGAATCTCAATCAGGTCTCTTCATGACTACCTTTTGAATGATCTACTAAAATTTCACATTCATCTAGGGTCTGGGATAATATTTTTGGCCTGTAGAAGTTTTGATTGCTTTCTCTCTTTTAGCCCAGTATGCTACAAGTGTCTTTTTTCTCTTCTTGTACATTTTTCTATATCCATATTCCAAATATGGTTCCATGGTTGTCTTCTATGGTCCATAATATTTTCATAGACTGCTCGTGTGCCCTAAACTGGCTTCTGAGCAAGGAGTTATAACCTATGGAAGTATATTAGTATTGAATTTATACCTTGTGCAATTTCATCTATAACTTTATCATACGAGCTCTGTTTTGCACCCGTAATATCTTGTTGTAAATCTCTCTCTGGTCTATTTCAGTTGATTTTCGATTACCCGAAAGTGTCATTCAGGGCCTCAAAATGCCTCTGCAAGTTGAATACCTTCAAATACTGTATTTTTTCATGAAAAATCATTGAATTACTGCTATAACAGTTTGTTAATCTGATCTTGCAATCTATCGGAATTACCTTTGCGCCATTTTCCCACCAGGAAGATAAACTTACCTTGTATCTTAACTTCCCTAAAGCACGCGACCTACAAGTTTATCAGGAAACATCCTTTGCGAACGTTTCCTTACGGGGTGATAAGTTAATACCCTTTTTATCATCTTCTTGCGACCTGCAATTCACAATCCTATCGATCTCTTTCTCGTGGACCTTTCCCATTGGATTATCTAACGAAACAATATTAATAATTTTTCACAACCCACAAAATACAAGCCCCCTCTTGGGCAACAACTTCCCCCACATGCACATACGCACATCAATCAAAGGCCTAGGAGGGAAGTGAGATATTGTAGGTCGAGTGACATGAAACCTCTCAATAAATAATGTAAACAACTCTGATGAAAATGGGAAGAATAAATTCCCATAAAAAATAGAGTGAAAATGATCCAATGCAAACCAAAACTAACACAAAATATCTCCAACCCCCTTATCAGTTGGGGCCTCTAAACTAAACTATCTACATACTATATCAATGAGAAACTAATTATTTGTTTCCCATCATAGGTAAAGTGTGCAATTGTTGTGACAATAAGGGAAATACACCTAACCTCCTCTACACCAAATTCATCTATTCGCAACTGACCATGAGAAACCTATAATTTTGTAGTGGAAACAATGTCCCAACTAGCATATCTCTACACATATGCCAGTTGGCCCTCCCTTGCAATGTTGGGAAGTAGATCAGGTAACTGGGGCTAAATCCCCCCTCCTAGTCAACCTGATGATACATTAAATATCTTCCTCTGTGGGCTGATACCACATATCCAAAATGACTCTGAATACCTATCGAACATTATCCTAGTGATAGATCAACTATTGTAGAAATGAAGAGTCCCCCATGAGGTTGTAGCCTCCTCATAAAACTTGACGAGGACAACATTCCTTAAAAGGGAATGAGTCTACAATGAAATAGGATGAGGGATCCTCTCCCTCTCCCTCTGTATGGCCTTCCTCTCACGTAAAAATATGTATGTGTCGACCTAATACCGCTTCTCTCGCTATTGTTTTTGTCGTCATCATCTTTGATTCACATACAATTATTTTTAGGAACATATATAGATAACACGAATTGAAATTATAAAACACACACATATATATAACCATCTTCTATTTATCAAAAACTGAAATTAATTTATGTTTGCAAAACAAATTGGTAAAGTAATTGCTGCGCCTTTAATAGATCATATGCACCATGAACGATGTTCTTTATCATAAAATAAGCATCGTTATTGTTGGGCTCTCAAAACATACTTATTTTTGTCACTTTCATATCATTAATCTTCCTCCATAACCTATATTTGTTGTATAGATTACATTATATTCTACCTTCTTACAGTGGCTATATTGTTTAGCTACAAAATCAGTGCATTGAATAACACTTAAGGTAAATTATTCGTTCTTGAGTACATTTCTACTTTTCATTATGAAAACTAGTTTAAATTATTATTGTTTTTATAAATTGTTGTAGAATCCGAAATTCTATAGCAAGTCACTGATTGTTCCTGGAGAAGAATTGTAGTTCCACTTCGTTGCACATACTCCAGATGATTCCAAATAAAGATAAGATGCTTATACACCTATCATATCAATTCAAGAGTCAGCCACTTCAGCAAAGGGGCTAAGTGAAAGTTCAGGTCAACACATAAATATTTGCTACTAAATTTCCTGAAGCGGCCAATTTTTAAAGACGAACTTTGTGCATAATTTCCAAACATATAAAGATGAATTGGGTAAATCCAAAATATGGGTTTTGTGTTGAATATGATAATTTGAATGAGTTGAGAGCATATTTCTAAAAAATTGTATGACCAGAAAAATATGGGTGGATCTTCAAGACAGATTCTAGTTACAATGTCCAAAATTTTCTGTAGGTGACAGTTTGCAGACAGTTTTTCCATGTCATTTTCCAGCATATGAAGATGAATTTGGAGAATACAAAACATTGGTTTTGTGAGGAATGGGGTCATTTAGGTTAATAACGAGGAAAATACTAAAATACATTGAATTAAGGGGTGAAACAAAGAGATTTCCAAATGGTCCTCTAACTGTTATTTAGGGATTTCCAAAATTTTGATATCTCCTCCATCCTTTGACAAATGACTTCTATGAAAGAATATTGAAGGCATGGATATTGTTAGTCATAATTTTGTTAATATATTCAACCAATTCAAATAAACCCTTTTCCTTAATCCTATATTGGGTTGGTTGTAGATCCATATATCTAGGATATGGCCTCATCTTGTTTTAACTCCTTTTCCTTTTGTGAAGGAGGAACTATATGTATAAATATCAACTATGAGAACCTTCATAGAGAGAGGAGAGATGATATCAAATGGTTGTACTTTTGTATTACTAATTAGATATTAATACAAAGATCTGGTTACTGTTGATCACACAATTTGTGTGGTTTAGTCTTATAAGTTCAATTTTATAGTTTTTCCTTCAGCAACACTCATCGAGCTAGGAGGGCCCCCTGAGGAGGAGTGTGTTGCTTAGTTTTCTTTCTATTGGTATTGTTTTCGTTATTCAATTGTGTGGTTTATAGTTTCTGCTCTTTCGTTTTTTGCAATTAATTCATTTTTGTTTTATTATAGAGGACAAACTAATATACATAGAATAATAATTGAATATGTGATTGTTCTTTCAAATCTAGTAATTGCAATACTGTGGTTAACAATTCAATAGATTGTGAGTCCCAATAATTAGAATCTTTCCTTTGTTTAGATAAGTTATTTTCTGCATATTATTTTGTATACTCTATTTTATATTGTTGAACAGAATAGTCCCCTATTTTTTGTAACTAAACAAAACAGTTACTTGGTTTCTACAGCTAATTAGGTAGTGAACAATTTTCCTTTTCGCATAGTAGTCATTTAGGCATGGATTGGAAGTTAAGGCCTGCATATATTTTTTGTTTCACTTCATCATTTTATAATCCCCAGGTTGATAATTTAATGTAACATAGTTCAACTAATTGAACTAACTGACAGACATTTTCATGGTGATCCATGTTATTTGATGCATAGGTACTACTTCTTATCATTAAATACACTAGTATGATAATTTTTGTATGTGTGGTGCGATCCAGTGCACCGATGTGGGTTATTCCCTATAATGCATTGGTTTGTAGTGTCTCTTCTAAAACTATACACACCACTAATGTACACCAGTAAGTTCATTGCTCCATGTTCACAATTTTCATGGTGCTCCATGTTATTTGGCACATTGGTGCTACCTTAGTCATTGAACACATTGTTATGCTAATGTTTTATGTGATGTGCACCCATGCATGTTATTCTCTACAACGCACGAGTTTGTGGTGCCTCGTCTAAAATGATATGTACTGTTTATGTACACCAATAATTTTGGTGCTACATTTTTCTTGGAGCCTCGATGTGTATTTTTAGTAGTGCATTGTGTTTTATAATGCACTAGTCACAGAAAATTCAATGAGGTGAGGTGCATCAGTGCAATTTATTTAATTTCTATAATGAACTAGCAGTTTTATTACAAATACGGTACCTCTTCTAAGACAAGAGGTATTGATATTGCACACCCTCCATTCTGATGCACAGTTCTTAGTTTTTTGTTGTGTGTTGTGTAGTTTTTTATGCACCACTAGTAGTTCTTTATGTAAATTCGAAGGATGCACTGAGTCCAAGGTGACTCGAATGCATGAAGTGCACAATGTATAACTTTTTTTTAAATGAAAAAAAATCTAAGTTTAAGCCCAATTTTAAATTTTAATCCAATGAAAATTAAAATAGGAAGGTAACAAATAATTTTCCTGGTCTCTTCTCACCTAAGGATGCATGGTTGTCCCGTAGATACAAAAAAAATGAAAAAGTGCATTGTTTTCCAAAATTGGAAAACATATGGAATCTATCGACGAAGCTATCTAACCAAGGAAGCAAAATTGTAGAGAACTAAAAATAAGGCGATCGTAGGAGAGTGAGAATCGATGCTTGTGTGAGTGGTTGGAAGCACAAAAGTAAATGTGATAATGAAATTCGGTTTGGTGTTTTTTATTTATTTTACCCTGTCACGATGCACCTGACAATAAGACGCAATGACATGTTATTGTTGGAATATTGAGGNGGGGGGGGTGAATCAGTATTAGTTTTTTTCTTCCTTTATCAAAATATAAATCTTCAATGATATTCAATCATCATTCAATATAGTATCAATACCATAAATCAAAACATAAACATAGTACACCAAAGATTTATGTGGAAACCTAATGCGGGAAAAAACCACAGAATGCTTTTCTTATTGATCAAAGAGTACGTTCATTGGAAGCACTAACTTCCTATTTCTCCAGATACAACGGGAAAGAGACTCCAACCCCCTATTTTTAGGCTGCAACCTAAAGGAAGATCCAACTCCCTGGTTTTCTGGCTCTAACCAAAAGGAGACTACAACCCCCTTTCCCTGCCTCGTCCAACCACCCTCAAATATGATTGTAGAAAAACATGTCACTACCTCTGTTGTTGTAACTGATAACTTGTTGTTGTTGCTCCTGCTTTTGAAACCTCTATTTCTGCTACTGAAATCAATATCTCATCAAGACTGCAACCACTTATTCCTTATGCCCAAATCCATAAGAGAGAAACTCATAGATATACTCAAGAAGTTCCAGTATGAAACCCTTTTCCTTACTCTCGACTCCTGCAAACTCCTTAATTCACTTGACTTCTCTAACCTTGACTCACTATCTCAGATCTCCATAGTGTATGCTCAAAGGTGAATAAACAAAAATGATTTGTAATGGACTCTTCTCTTTGTTATATAGGAAAAATTTCTTAATGACATGCAATTCATGCTAGCATGAAACTCACATGCAACCTGTTGTCTTTTGTTTGCTTTTCCTGAAATAATCTTTTGTTTACTCTATTTTTTTTTTCCTGAAATAATATTTTGTTTACTCTTCTTTTCTTTTCCTGAAATAATATTTTGTTTACTCTACTTTGCTTTTCTTGAAATAATCTTTTGTTTACTCCAGTTTTTTTTCCCTGTAATTATTAATTATCTCTCCAATAATTAATTATTCTTGCAATAACTAATTATCCCTCTAATAATTAATTATCTTTTGTTTACTCTAGTTTGTTTTCCCTGTAATAATTAATTATCTCTCCAATAATTAATTATTACTGCAATAATTAATTATCCCTCCAATAATTAATTATCTTTTGTTTACTTCCACTTTACTTTGACATGAAACTTGTTTCAAGGGTTGACATCAATGACAATTAATCTCAATAATTAATTATCCCTGCAATAATTACTTAATCGTTTTCGACAATAATTAATTAATATTTTTTGATAATTAATTAATCTTTCAACAATCTCCCCCTTTGGCATTGATGGAAACATTTATATGCAACCATGGCCACACTCATGCTCATGTTGACTCCCCCTGTCTTCAAGTGTTGTCTCCCCATGTCTTCATGCCTCTTCTCTTCCATGCCTTTGTTCTTCTCTCTCCCTTTGAAATCAAAGGAAAATGATTATCTCTCCTTGGGGTTGCTCCCCCTGTCAGTAAGCCTATGACTTCTTCTTGAGAAAGAAAACTGCAGTCGTTCTTGTGTAGTCATCGATCAATAACATGAAGTATTTCTCACCATTTAATCCCTTTTTCCTTGTTGTTCCACATAGATCGTTGTGTACAATCTCCAATGGTTTTTTGGTGTAATACTCCTTTGATTTGAACTTGGTCCTAGTCTGTGTTCCTTGTATAAAATGCTTACATAGTGTATTTGCGGGCTTTGAGATTTCAGGAATTTCTCTTACGGATTCCTTTCTGTTGATTTTGACAAGATTGTTAAAGTGCATGTGACCCATTTTTCTATTCCAGATCCAACTTTCATTCTCCTTTCCTAAACAACAAATTTCCTTTCCAATTTCATTCAAAACATATATGTTGTTCAGAGTCCTTATACATGTTTCCACTTACCTTCTTGATCCTTCTTTCCTTATTTTTTATTTCTATGATTCGAACTGAAGTGTGTGTCCTTGATCACAGATTTGACTTACACTCAACATATTGTGCTTCATATTTTCAACTAGTAGAACATTTTCTTCCATTGCATCTTTGCTTCCAAGCTTAACTGTGCCTCTACCTATGATTTTAGCTGAATGATTATTGCCAAATGAAACTGATCCATCTTTTTCCCTCTTTAGATTTAGAAATCTACTCCTGTCACTTGTCATATTCTTTGAACAACCATTGTCAACATACCAATCACTTTTTCTGTGTTGGACTTGTAGAGAAAGTGAGCACTTCTACTTCTTTATTTTCCATATCCCTTGTGGTTCGTGTATCTGACTGCTAGTGTTCTTCTTTGATTACTTGGGTGGAATAGTTAATCTTCAATTCTTCGCTATATGACCAAAATTTTTGCATCTGTATCATTCTACTTCATTTTTTAATGAACCAAAATTGTTTTGGTTCTTGTTGTATGTTTCATAAGATCTTCTGGGATACCCTACATTGCTACTTCTGTTCTTGGGATAGGCTCTACAGTTTACAACTTTATGTCCAAAATTAGCACAATTAAAACAATAACCATAAAAGAATCTTTGATAAATAAGAATATATTATCTTCTTTGTGATGCACTCATTCTGAATTTTTCTTCTTGAGTCTTCTTTACTTTTGGCATGTTCTTCTTTGGGGAAATGCATTGTTCCTTCTTGACAGAGTATTTGACAATCTTTGCATAGCTTCTTTGTTATTTTGTCTTGGAGCTCGACCCTTTCTCAATCTGTACTTGATTGTATCCTAGGACGGATTTGTCATCTGATGATCTCTGACTGATGATGATCTAATCCATTATTCTGGTACTCTTCTATTGCATATCTTTCTTTTGAAGATCTTTCCTTAAAGAGACTACTTCTACTTCCAAGCTTCTGATCGTCTTCTTCTTTTCTTCTAACCGACTTCTAAGAATTTCCTCAATTCTCTTGTCTTCTTCTATTTGAACTTTTAGACTTGTGATCATCTTCTTTAGTTATTCAGAGTTGGAATTCCGAGACCCCTGTTTCATTTTTAGCTCTGCCGTGACTCACTTGTTTTTCTTCCTCTCCTTCCTGAGTTCTTCTAATGCACTGATTAGCTCTTCTTTGAGATCGACTTCATCTTCTTCTTTGGAATCATCTTCTATTTCCATGAAGAGTACTCTTTCGGAATCATTATCACTAACATTATCCTCTTCATCTGATGAGGAACTGTCCTCCTTTGAGTAGTTACTTTTCTTGAAGAACTTCTTATTGCTTCTTCTCTTGTTTCCCTTTTGAAATTTATTTTCCCTTTTAGAAACTTCTTCTTCATCATTGTTTTTATTCATGTGATGACATTTAGAAGAAAAATGACCAATACCACCACATCAATATTTTTTTAATGGAATCATACCTTTATACTTTTCGGTTCCTTTCTATACTTTTCTTACGAAGTTGGTCATTTCTTCATCTTCTTTTGAGTCATCACTGCAGTTGCAACTTGGTTTCAATTTTTTCTTGTGCTTGTTCTTTATCTTCTTGGATGCCTTGAAAGTTTCTTCCATGTAGCTCATCCATGCTCAATGTACTGAGATCTTCTCTTTCTTCTAAGACTGATATTTTAGAATCAAATCTCATAGGAAGAGACCTCAATACCTTCTGAACAACCACTACGTCATAAAATTCTACTCCTAATCCTTTAATAGTGTTGACTACTTCGTCAACTCACAGAAGGTAGGTTGCAATGTCTTCCTCTTCCTTCATCTTCAACTGTTCAAACTTAGCTCTAAGTATTTGAAGCTTATCTCCCTTTACCTTGGCATCTCCTTCATAAATATTTTTGAGCTTATCCAAAAGATCCTTTGCATTGTCACAATGCATAACTTTGGCAAAAATTGAATCAACTAAACTACTCAGAATAGTACCTTTAGCCTTTGAGTTGTTTTTTTTAGCTTCTTTCCATCTTTTTTGGTTGGGGGAGTGGCTGGTGTTGTATATCCATGTACTACTTCCTGCCAAACATCAAATCCTCGTGTTAGTAAAAAAGAATTCATCCTTTTATTCTAGAAGATATAGTTATGCCCACTGAACCTTGGTGCCCCAATCTTAGCGTATTCCATTATCTCCTTACAATGATTAGACTGCTTCCTGAAGGATTCGCTCTGATACCAATTGTTGGAATACTGAGAGGGGGGTGAATCGGTATTAGTAATTTTCTTCCTTTAATCACAATATAAATCTTCAACGATATTCAATCAACGTTCAATATAGCATTAGTACCATAAATCAAAACATAAACACAATACACCAAATATTTATGTGGAATCCTAATGCGAGAAAAAACCACAGAATGATTTTCTTATTGATCAAATAGTACATTCATTGGAAGCACCAACTTCCTATTTCTATAGCTACAATTGGAAGGAGGCTCCAACCCCCTATTTTTCAGGTTGCAACATGAAGGAAGTTTCAAATCTCTGGTTTTTTGTCTCCAACCAGAAGGAGGCTACAACCCCCTTTCCTTGCCCTGTCCAACTACCCTGAAACATAACTATAGACAAACTTGTCACTACTTATGATGTTGTAATTGATAACCTATTGTTGTTGTTTCTTCTGAAACCTTTGTTGCTGCTACTGAAATCAATATCTCATCAAGATTGTAACCACTTATTCCTTATGCCAAAATCCACAAGAGAGAAACTTGTGGATATACTCAAGAAGTTTCAATATGAAACCCCTTCTCCTTACTCTCGGCTCCTACAAACTCCTTACTTCACTTGAGTTCTCTGACCTAGACTCACGGCCTCAGATCTCCAACTTGTATGCTGAGAGGTGAATACACAAAAGTGATTTGAAATGGACTCCTCTCTTTGTTATATAGGAGAAATTTCTTAATGACATACAACTCATGTTGGCATGCAACTTACATGCAACCTGTTATCTTTTGTTTTCTTTTCCTGAAATAATCTTATGTTTACTCTACTTTTCTTTTCCTAAAATAATCGTTTGTTTACTCTTCTTTGCTTTTCCTGAAATAATCTTTTGTTTACTCTACTTTGATTTTCCTGAAATAATATTTTGTTTACTCTAGTTTGCTTTTCCCTGTAATAATTAATTATCTAGCTCCAATAATTAATTATTCCTGCAATAATTAATTTTCCCTCCAATAATTAATTATCTTCTTTTTACTCTAGTTTTATTTTCCGTGTAATAATTAATTATCTCTCCAATAATTAATTATTTATGCAATAATTAACTATCCCTCCAATAATTAATTATCCCTCCAATAATTAATTATCTTCTGTTTACTGCCACTTTACTTTGACATGCAACTTGTTTCAAGGGTTGATATCAATGACAATTTATCTCAATAATTAATTATCCCTGCAATAATTAATTAAACTTTTTCGACAACAATTAATTAATCTTTTTTTCAATAATTAATTAATCTTTCAACAGTTATGTAGCACTGGAATGCATCAATACACTTTAATGTTTTTTAATTTTACCATGCGTGGTAGTATGAATAATGCACTAGTTGGATTTTTAGCTATATATATTAAAAAACCTCAAGGCTATAGTACTATTAAGTGCATTTTTATTTTTGTTCGGTGTGCCACTATTATATACGCACCAAGGTGATTGGTTTTTTTAAGCACACCTAGAAATGTTTTTGTGTTTTTTAAATTAATTTTTTTTATGGAATAACCAATTTTTCTAACTTGATTTGGTGTGTCCTTTATATGTACACCAATACTCTTAATTTATCGTGGAGCATCAATATGCATTTTATTTTTTAAAATAAAAACAATATTTTAGCATTTTATATTAATAAAGGTTATCAGTGCGCTTTATTAGTTAAGCACTGGAGTTATTAGTTAAGCATTGGAGCGTTATGTTTCTGAGTGCATTGATGCATTTGTATGATTTAGGCACACCAATGTAAAAACCTCCGCAAAAACCTCCGCAAAAACCTTAGGCCAACCAACTCTTCTATAAACAGAGAAGGGATAAAATTTCCGGGGAGGTTTCGTAAAATCCTCCACTACAAGGTGTTCTCCTAGTGGTGAAAAAAGCACCGAACAATACAATTCTATTGTTAATGAAAATGAAAAGTGAGACATAACTACTAGCATGGATAATGTTGCAAGGGTTGGAAACTAAACAATTCAATTTCATAAATTTATAACTAGGGTTGTTCTTTTTGGTTGTGTATTTTAGTTTTTCTTGAAATATTGTTTCCAATTACATATTTTGTAATAGATAAACTTTGAACTAATTTCCCTTCTCTTCCCTAGTTATTTCCTATTACCACTTGAAACTTGTCATTTGTAACACATCATTAAGTACCCTCAAGATCCAAGACAAGTCATCAAGTAGAAATCATATCATCACATTTGTATTGAGTTGTCCCTTTCACCACTTTTTGGTCATTTGCTGGAAATTAATAAAATTATCCTATCTTATCTTGTTTGCTTTCTCAAGAATTGAAATATAAGTGAAAAACAAAGTATCCAAATCAAGGTGACATGGCCCTATAAAATGCATGTGAAAAATCATATAAATACTTCTGACATAATATGAAAACATATGGTTGTAGTGTTACATGGTGCATTACTTCCAAAATTTCTCAAATTTGTCTCAACTATTTGTACTCATTTTTAGTTTTGATATATGAACTTAATAGAGTTAATTGGAACATATTTTTTTAATTTATCTTAATTATATTTATCGATTTTAAGAGATTATTTTATCGTATTTGTTTGCACTGGTGAACATTTTTCAAATTTCACTATACTCAAATTCAAACACAAACACAAATCATGGGGCTCAGTAGGTAAGTATATCCTCAAGGAAAATCTAATTCATGAGCTATTATAGGAAAATGGCTTATAACTAAAATGATAAGGTAAGGATAAACAACCATTGATGATACACCATTAGTGTACGAGGATAAAAATAACTCAAGGTAACTAGTAAAATATTCATAAATATTAAAACATAGAATTAACCCTATCTATTACACAAAACAAGTATATGCATATATTAATAAATGATAGAATATTTACAACTTTGAATGTGACGCACTAGTCCTTATCCCTAATACATAGCGAAAATGGAAAATATTTCATTGATGTGTATTTCATGAAAAGTGTACTTGAACACAAGGCTACATGCCATTACAAAAATAGAGAAATTTGAATGTTGGTCCCACTCAATATTTATTAGGAGGTTGACTTTGGTGGATTGTACCAAAAGTTGGATAATCTCTATTAAGAAAAGTTTTCCATTTATAGAAAACAACTTCCTTAAGACCCTCCTAGGCTGCCACATTGAACTTTAGTGAAATTGACTTCTCCATGATATCAAGAGGTACAAATACATCACACTAAGTTCAAAATTAACCATGAAACCTTCATATGAACATGAAATTTCCAAATAATTCACTATGTATCATGTTCTAAGAGTTTATGTTATTGCAAACTGTGTAGGAAATAAGTTGAATATTGTGACAATGTACTTGATGTGGCTACAAGACTTGAAACGGTAATGGATTATGTGTTCCATATTTTGTAGAGGAAACTAATCTAGCAGTGACAACTTCGCTATCACAACTACAACCCCCTTTTTATAATACAAACTATCTGTTCTTGTTAAAAAAAATGGTAAAATCAAATGCAATTTAGATTATACCAAAAGTCCACCCTTTTGGATGAATTTATTCCTACTAATCTTGATGAAATGACCATCTCTAAATAAGGGAGTCATATATAAACTAGAACCTATATCATTATTTTCATCTAAAACTATAAGATAACTATGATTGTGTTTTAGATAATAAAGGATAGTACATTGTAAACTTTCCAACTTCATCCATGTACACCATATGCATAGGAACAACATAATGCATACTCTATGTCATGTGTTATTTCTACCAACAATGCAAAGATTTGGACCATCACAATGAGAATCTAAGAATGTCAACTCTAGGTTTCCCATATGGTACTCATCAATAACTTTGTAGATAATGATCTCTTCTAAACCATTTTCTCCTTTAAGAATGACAACTATATCAAAGGTTGGAACAATGCCCCTTACATAATGTATATTTGAATGACAGTGTAGCTCATAACATATAGGTCTATCATTAGGTACAACCGGAACATCATGAACACTAGATGCAACATCACCATTTTTTAATGAAACTAGATAATGTTTGACACTTTCATCGCTATAGAGATAATTGTTGCTTTGTTTCTAGTTGATTTTCTTGTCAAGCATCCTCTTAAACAAGTATTCAAAAATATTCTTCCACAACTCATAGTAGCAATGTCTTCCATTATTTATGTGGAAATGTATTGTGGCCCATACTATTCATGATTAAATTTGAAAAGAAAATCTACAATCATGAGAAGATGCCCAAAAGGGTTGCATGGTTTACACACAAGATATATGTATTGGAAAGCAACAATGAATAAATTAGTCTATCTCTATAAGCATAATATAAAAATGAAATAATATCTAATCTTTAGTAAGAATATTAGATTTATTTTCTTCTCATAAATAGGGTTTTAGCTTTTCATCCACAAAAAAATTGAAGCTCCTAACATATTTTTGCATTAAGTTATTCAGGGTAAAATTGAGTATTATGCATATATAATATATGATAAATGACTCACATACCCTACATAGAAACAAAAAATGCAGAACATAAATTAAAATATCAAAGTAACAAGCCTTATGAGAATATAAGATGAAAAAATATGGATTCTCGACATTTACATTAATTTAAGTTAGATAAACTTGGATAAAGGTCCTTAGAAATCATTTAAGCTTATCCAATGAAAACCATGGGCTTCTAGGTACTTGAAACCACGATCAATTGTGGATAAAATAACAAGACATAAGTTGATTAAGTAAATTCAAGGATTCTTATACAAATTATCTATATCTTTGTCCATTAATCAATTATTTATTGCATGAACCATCCATCCCTGTGGGCAGTGGCCAATATCTAGAATATTTGACAAAAATCCTCCTTTAAAAAACTGAAAAAATAATCAACCTTGAATCATTTTTAAACTTGTAATTTTTTTGTACAATAGCACATAGCTTTGTCTTATAGTTAATTGTTTGTGTCATGTACCTTCAATAATTAATTGAACCCCAAAAGACAAATATAATTAGGTTTAAAAAAAAATACAACTTCCAAAATATAGAGCGTGAGAAAATAAAAATAAATAAATAAATCATTATGAACAAACAAATTAAATCACCATACCAATGGGTTTCGATCATATTTAATGGATACAAATATTTACATGCCATACAATTTGGTTTTTTCAAGGATTACATCCAATATGATTTGATCGTAGTGTTTGTTTATGTAGGGCATCTGACCCAATATGTTAAAATTATTATCTTACAATGTTCATTTAAGTAGGACATTGGACCTATTTTTTTCATAAGGTTCTCTTGTCAGGTTCATTCAAGAAGGACATTGTTGATACATGTTTTTTTTTACGAAAACGGATAGTGGTATTGATTATAAAAAGGTGGTCTTGCCACTGGTGCGGTTACAAAATGGGCCACGCTTCACTGAGCACCTGCCTTCCTGGAGTATCCTCATGTTCCTACAAGCATTTAAGCCAGAACCCTTAACTAAAGATTCTAACATAAATTTAAACGATTACAAATTTATTTACAACATTGGCTTCTATAAAAAAACGCCAATCTTGTTGAAGATGAGTTGAACTCGCTTTCCCGCTGAGTGACTGGATTAGTTCTTTGGGTCTTTCTTCCATTCGTTGTTGAGCTGAGACATGTTTACCTCCAGTTGGCCGATTATTTCCTCGAATTCTTGCTTGGGATTCTTGAGTTCTTTGTGCAGCTTGCCCAAATCTTCAGTAAAACTGATTTTGGTGGTGGAGATGTCCTCTTCCAGCTTCTCAAGACGTCTGCCTGCTTCAGAGTCCAGATTTTCGAGAAATTCCAACTGGAACTGCAACAATTGCTTTAGGTTTTCCAGTGCTGTGTCCATCGCCTTTAGCCATTCTTCTGTGCTTGGCTTGTTGCCTGAGCTTGATGCCATTTATTGATATCTTTACCCTCTTCTTGTGCCCTGATGCTTCGATGGAAATTTCTCAAGAGGTCCCTGCGTAGAAGTGGCTGGAGGTTGTGGAGACGCCTCCGATTTATTTCCTCCTTCTTTCTCCTTCATAATTTCAACCCGATTTTCTAAATCCAT
Organism: Picea sitchensis; assembly: GCA_010110895.2. NCBI lineage: Eukaryota > Viridiplantae > Streptophyta > Pinopsida > Pinales > Pinaceae > Picea > Picea sitchensis. Next base: position 35,002 of record SNQJ01S0057982.1, on the reverse strand, counting down.
GAGGTATGGGCGAGTTGATTCTCTGTCTCCTCCTTGTTTGAAGTTCATTGTTTCATGGTACCCTTCCTTGTCCCTTCTTCTCAATAGCTTTGTCCTGACATGACTTAATCTGAGCGCTTTCCCCATCTTTCCTTGCTACTTCTCCAACTTGATTTTTTGAATGTGGAGGGCGGCTCTCATGGATCAAGGTAATTCCACGCTGGATAACGTTCCATTTACATTCAAATTTCCCGGTGCCAAGAGGGTGCCTTTGTTAGCCTTAGCGTTCGCTCTTTCGTTTAGCTCTCTTAACACATGGTAGATCTTATAAGATCGGAAGTTCCCAAGAAGGAGGTGGATTTTTTCCAGGAGGTTGTTGAGTTTCGTGCTTTGGGTTTTAGAATGGTGAATTATGGCTTTGATTACCATTCTGGAGTCGCCTATTATAACCAGGTCCTGGATCATGTGCCTGCTTGCTTGAATTAGCCCTTGCCAGAGAGCCATGAACTCTGCTCTGTTGTTGGTTTCAGTTCCTAAACCTAGGGTGTAGTTTATCATTGTTGCTTCGGTGGAGATTTCAATTATCCCTCCTCCTCCTGCTAGGCCCGGGTTCCCTTTTGAGGCCCCATCGAAGGACAGGATATGGACATTTCTCTTTGTTTTCCAATTGTCAAAATCCCATCTTCCTTTCCTAATTTCCCATTCCTCTTGATTTGGGGTGCTAGCCATTATCCCATTATGACTTTGGATTTTAAACTGATCCAACCAAAGTTCATATGTTGCTTCTAGCGTTTTGTTGTTTTTTGACTGGCATAAGTAAGGTGCACTTTCGTCGAAGAGTGCGTGAGTTTTGGTTACCACAAGGGCTGTGCTCCTTTTGCGGTCTCTGAAGATTTTGTTGTTTCTTTCCAGCCATAGATTCCACAGGATGAACTTTGGGAGGACCTTCCACAAAGCATAGGCTTGGCTTCGTTTATGAGTCTTGAACGGGTATTTGGAGTCCCATTGTTGGAGAAGACTTTTGGTGGCTGGAGGGAGGTTGATGTCACTTTGTGTTCCTATTTCCAACTTCCAGACTTCTTTGGAGTAGTCACAGTTGAGAAGGAGGTGGTCTATAGTTTCTTCATCCTGTAGACAAAGAGGACACCTGTAGGGGCCTTCCCATCCTCTTCTTTTGAGGTTTTCCCCTGTTTGGATGCTATTGTGGGTAAGGGTCCAGATAAACATGTCAATTTTCGGGATGGACTTGGGCTGCCAAATTGCTTTCCAGATGGACGGGTTAGGTGGGACATTGAGAACGTTTATAATGAGGCGGTAGCCTTCTACTGTGGTGTAGGGCTTGGAGTTCCCTCCCCAGCCTCTTTCATCCTTTCCTTTTTTTTTGAGGGGGGCTTTCCCTTGAAGACAAAGCTTTAGGATGCTCCAATCCCTTTCTAATTCAGGGGGATTGTTGAGCACTCCCCACCCTTGCCAAGTCTTGTACTTGTCATTCCCCCCGATTGAGATGTCAAAGAGCGAATTTATGTTTTGACTTTCCATCCAGTCCTTGAGGTGCAACAGATCCTGTCTTAGCCCTAGGGGGGGGTCTCCCATGATTGAATCTTGCCAAATTTTAATTTTCTTTCCATTTCTTGGCACCCAGGTGAGTTGAGGATTGAAGTGGGGCATGGCCTTTTTGCAGAGGGTAAAGATAGGGGAACCCTTTGATTCCCTACAAGGATAATCTAAGCATTGTTCCCTTGGCCACCTAAAGTATTTTTTCCAAAGTGCCAATTTGCTCCAAGTTGGTTTTCCGGTGACAATCATCCAGAGCAACTTTGCCCCCAAGGCCAGGTTCTGAACTTGGGTTTTTTTGAAGTTGAGGCCACCTTCCAAGAGAGGTTTAGAGGTTTTTTCCCAATTTATCAGATGCATTTTCCTTCTTGTCTGTTTTCCTCCTTCCCATAGGAACCGTCTTTGCAGTGACTCAATTTTTTGAATTGTGGTGGCAGGGGCTAAAAGAAGCAAGCTCTGATAGATGGGTATGCTGGCCAAAACTGCTTTAATCAGGACCGCTTTCCCTGCTAGATTTAGCCAGTTCGCCCCCCAGGGGGAAATTTTATTTTTTAGATGGTCAATTAGCTGATTCCAATGGGAGGCTCTTGGGGCAGATTTGAAAATAGGGATTCCCAGGTATTTGAAGGCCTCCCAGTTGGTATGCCCTTCCATCCCCATAACTCTAGTAATTCCCAACATTTCATTTGGCGTAATATTCCATCCATAAATTTTTCTTTTGGCCTAGCTTATTTCACTTCCCGAGACTGCAGCATAAGCTTCCAACTCCTCCTTAAACTTATTTTCTATTATAGGGCTTGCACCTCCCAACAATAGAGTATTGTCCGCAAATTGTGCATGATTTATGTCTTTCACCCCTTGCGCTATTCTTAACCCCTGAAGGTTGTTTTGATTTTGGGAATTTTACAGTTGATGGCTTAGAACTGAAGCTTGGATTTCATAGAGGAGGGGCGAGAGGGGGTACCCTTGCCTTAAGCCCCTGGTGGCTTGGAAAAAATTTATTACTTTTCCATTCACCATGGGGGCTATCCATGGTGATCCAATACAAGATTTAATCGATTTTACAAAGGACGGATCAAAACCAAACTTTCTCATTACTTCAAATAAAAAGTTGTGTCTAACTCTATCAAAGGCATTGGTGAGATCCAGTTTTGTTATCATACCTTTGTCTTTCCTCCGGACGCTTGAGTGAAGGGCCTCTTGAAATAGGATGATGTTATTTGCAATATACCTGCCTTTGATGAAGCCTCCTTGGTTTTCTGGGACGATAAGAGGGAGGATTGTTTTGATTCTGTTGGCTATAATTTTGGTGAGGATTTTGTAGCTTGTGTTGCAGAGGGAGATTGGCCTGAAGCATTTGAAGGTGACTGATCCTTTCTCTTTCGAGATAAGCGCCAGGAAGGCCGAGTTTGTGCTCCCGCCAAGCTTGCTGCTCGTTTGCGATTTCCTGATCATCTTGGTGAGATCAGATTTTATTATTTCCCAACATTGTTGATAGAATCTGGCAGTGAAACCGTCCGGGCCTGGGGCCTTGTTTGGGTTCATTTGGTCCAGAGCCTCCTTTATTTCCCGCTGCGTTACTTCCTTAATCAACCTGATGTTGATGTCCTCCTTTATGAGGTTTGAAATAATGGAGAGAGGGTACAGCTGAGGGTCTATGACTATCCCTTGCGGTTCTGAATAGAGTGCTTCAAAGGTTTCAAAGGCAGCCTGTTTTATGCCTTCTGGATCTGAGATTATGTTATTTTGAACCTGAATTTTTGTCATTGCTTTATAGTGCTTCCTTGCCTCTGCCTGCTTGTGAAAGTAGCTTGTATTTTTATCTCCTTCTTTCAGCCAAAGGCTTCTAGATTTTTGCCTCCAATAGCATTCTTCCTCTCTGCAGGATTTGTGCCATTGTCTTTGGAGATGGTCCTCGTGTTGCAGGCCCTCTTGTGTGATCTCTTTGTTTTCCATTTCCAGCTGATGGTTCTCTAGTTTCTTTTGGGCTTCTTTGCGAGAGGTGAGTGGGTTTGCTTGGCCCTTTGCCCAAGTTTTTAGAGATGACTTTATCCTTCTTAGTTTCTCTTCCCAAACATAAAAAGTTGAGCCCTTAGCAATGCTGGTCCAAGTTTTGGATACAAGAGGAAGAAAGTCTTTGTCTTGGAGCCATGTCAGGTTAAATCTGAAAGGGATGGGTCCTTGGACTTGGTCGGTCTTGATTTCTAAGCGGATGGGCTTGTGGTCTGAAACACTATGAGGAAGGATCTCGGAGGCGGTTGTGAGCCCCAGTAACAAGAAGGAGCTTTGGACGAGGAATCTATCTAGCCTGGCAGCAATATGCCCAGGTCCTATCCTTTTATTAGTCCACGTGTAGAGGCCTTTGGCAGGTTTGATGTCTACTAGATCCTAGGCTGAGATTAGATCTTCCACCCATTCTCTAGTTGGGTCTCTTACGATGGTTCCCCCTCTTTTTTCCTCTTGGGCCAGGGTTACATTTAGATCCCCTCCTAAAATGATATTTTGAAGTTCATTTTGCTTAAGGAAGTCTTTTAGGGTTTCCCAACAGTGTTTTTTTTCCTCTATATGTTGCGGTACATAGATATTGAAGAGGCTTACTAGATATCCTGAGTCTTTGTGGAGGAGTTTGGTGTGAATCCAGTGCATGCATGTGTCTGAGCTGATCAGATCTATTTTGGTGGTGTTCCACAGAGTGCAGAGCCCTCCTGAGGCACCTCTGGCGTTTTCGGCTATTCCTTGGTTGTTTCTCCATACGTTCAATGAAGCTTTGAGGGAGTCTTGCTGACTCATCTTGGTCTCCTGGAGGAGTAGGATGTCTAATTTCGAAGCTTTGATAATATCCTTGAGTGCTTCCTCTTTCCTTTTTCTACCAAAACCCCTACAATTCCAGGAGGTTAGATTCATCAATTACCGTGGGGGGAGGAATGGCCTCCTTGGGAGGCTTTGGATAGATTTCTAGTTTGTCGAACGTTGATCAGTTGCTTGCTAGTTGGTTGTGAACCTTTTAGGATGTCTTTGTAGGTTTCCTGGTCTCTTTCTGCTTTTTTGGTTTTCCTTCCTCTTCATGTTTTCTTTGGGGTGGCCCAAGCTTCACTTGTGCCTTCTGAGTCGCTGCCTAACGAGATCTCCCCTTCCTCTATGCCTTGACTTGCTTCCTTCCTGTGGGGGGATTTGTTTTGCTCTTCTTCTTCTGTCATCAGCTGATTTCCACTGTCTTCATGGGTCTATTTTCCTCTTGTTTCTTCCACTTGGGCATCTTTACTTGGTTCTGTTGTCTCCTCGCCAGTTTCCCGAGCCAAGATACTGAAGCTATTCTCCTTCTCTTTGCTTCCTGGGTTCTTGGCTTGCGTTGGGGCTGTCTTTTCGCTTCTTGGTCCTTTTGATTTGGTTTTCCCTTTCCGAGCCTGTTGCCAGCCTTCATCCCCTGCTTTCTCTATATTGAGGCTTTTTGGGCAGTTTCTTTGGAAATGGCCGTATTCATGAAAACCTCTACATTTGAACGAAAGCTGTTCGTAATCAAGCTTTTGGAAGTGTTGCCAATCCCCTACTTTTAGTTTTATCGCTTCCGGTAGACCTACCTCCAGATCAACTTCCACACATATCCTTGCGCAGGAATACTGGTCTTTTGGGTCCACTCTGTCGATGTAATGTCCCAATCCATTTCCGATTGCTTGAAGCGAGGAGGGATTCCAACAGTGTATTGGCAGATTCGGGAGTCTAACCCAGACGGGGACATCTATGGGCACTTCTAAGGCTGGATCAAAGCTTGGGGTCCAACGATTCAAATAGAGCCCTTGGGTGCCCATGAAGTACGGTCCATTTCTAAAGATTAGATCTCTGTCCTCCTGGGAGATGAACTCAAAGATAAAATATCCTCTCCCAACCGCATAGCACGTTGCACTATTTGTTATCAGTGGCCTCCAGTTCCTTTGGATCTAGTTGTCTATGGTTCTGGCTGAGGGCGAGAGTCCCATGAATTGACCTACTAGGCCTCATTCTAAGAGGGAAATTGCGGCCTTCATTGGGTGATTGGGGGGAAGATCGATCTCTGGGACGACGTCTAGTTTCTTTACGAAGATTGGGGGATCTGAAGGTGGAAGCTTCTTACTGCAGGCTGCGACAAGCTTTCGAAAGGAGGAGGCAGGAGAAGGAGGGGGCGACGGCTCCCCTCCTCCCTGAGCATCCATGGCGGCAGCTAAGAGAGAACCCTAGTCTCAAAGCTAGTGTGAACGCATCCGAGAGATTTTTTTTGGATCACTTGTTGATACATGTTACCTCACTCTACTTATGCAATTTTTTTCTCTAACAGGTCCCCCTCCTCTAACACTTTAGTAATTCAAATGCAAGGAGTGAATCCATCATAAATTTTTCCACATCCCATAACTCTTGTATCCCCACATCCCGCAATCTACATTTTACACTTACGCAGAAGGATAACCTGATGCCACCCCCTTCCCCCTCGCAATCCTTCCTCCCACAACTTTCATGACATGTCATCTCTTAATTCCTGTAACCTGCACCCTATGTGATCCAATGCCCATCTTCTACATAGAATGTGATTGGTTTTCCTAAGGTGATCCCATAATATCCATCACACAATTCCCACATGATGAGAATGGTTGTTGTTAATAAATAAGGATTAATTCTTTTACATTTCCCCTGATCGTCGTGTACACAAATGACAGTTTCCATTTAATGAGATACATGCACCAAATGTACGAAGGGGAAAATTTGAACATTGAATTGGACCTAATATGTGATTAAGGGGTACCTATCAAACATGAAATCAAAATTATACATGTAATCCTCACACCTACCCAAGTGCGTTGAAAGTGAAAAAGTATGGAGAACAAGGAGAAGAAAGAAACATTCTGTGGAGACAATAAATTTATCGGCTTGTAAAAGTAAGGATTTTTAGTGGTCTATAACATATAAGTGGTATTCTGAACTATATTAAGAATGTTGGGTATGTGTTATATTCTTTGCATGTGTGTGTGTGGGCACGTCAGATTCGAAAAATGCATCTGACGATCAAGGTGCGGCACCAAATATTGTATATATTGTATGGTGAATGGTGAAATTAATACAATGAAGAGTTGAAAGGTGCGGCACCAAGGAAGGCTGGTTTTCTCCTGGTTAAGGGTTTCCAGTGTAAATCTTTGTGTACTATGTGTATGAGCCATTGATTAATTTTTGTTTTGCTTAAGAATCTGTATGCATTGATTTACTTCACAGGTTTAAAACTTACAAAGAAGACAAGATCAAGAACAAATCCTGGATGTCAAGGATAGTAAAATTCAGGTGCATTCTTAAGGCATTCGATTTCATAGAATCAGTCACCTTGTGTGCTAAGCGATTTGATTCAAAGTATCGGCTCATTGAGGTTAAGGAAAGCGGAAGAACTTATATCCATTTAACACCAAATATGTTCAAAAGGATGCTATATCTCCTAACACCAGACATAATCTTGAAGCTTCTAGAAGCAGATTCCTTTTTGGATGCTCAAGGTGGTGGTATGGGTTTACTTAAGGAATTCCTAGTGTAGCCCCTGGTCGGGTCCTCAAACATCAGTGAAATCAACATATGGATGTTAGGTTGGCCATTTAAATAATTCACCTACATTTTTGCACGATTGGTGGGTCAAGAATCAAGGACATATGTCCCCAGGTATGTCATATATATACTCCATTACTCAATACGGATAGGTGCTATCTTTGATTGGGCCCAAATATTCTCAAACAATATCTCCCATCAATTTTCTAGTTTTATTCAAACTAAGAAGTTCTACATTACATCTTATTTGGCTCTCGCTCTTTCTTACTATAATACATTTGAGGGCATGTCCCCAAGGGGAAATGTAAATTTTGAAGAATACCCCACTCAATTTTGGTATCCTACATTATGGAAGCACAAGGAATTGTTTTACTTTTAGAAAACCTAATATTCCTTCATCAAGAAATGTAGAAGAATGCTCATAGAGTTTGAACCAAACAAGGTTACATAAGCGTCCCTGGATTTTCTCAAGGGGAAAGGAGAGTGTGTGTTTGAAGAACAATTCAAATACATAAATCTTTTTGGTTTCGAAGGGAAACCCTTTCTTTTTACCAGGTTCATGTGTGAAATTTTTTTGGTGTATGTTGTGTAGACAATACAGAACATGGTCTATGTTCTTTCATAAGAAGAGAAAGTGGAAATTTATTCCCATGCCATTTAAAATTTCTGATATTTCAATCAAAAGTTCCTCAAGTCTCACCAAAATGGTGGGATTATTTGAATCCTTTAATATGAAAGAAGCAAAATGCATCGGTGGCTTTGAATCAGAATGTATTTTTCGTGGCCCATATGGTATCAATTAGTTATGTCTCGATTTTGAATAAGGTGCAAGAAATTTCAGAAGGGGTAACAATAATGAGGACTCACATGTTGAGTATAAGGTGATAACTACCATGGTAAAAAATATTGCCAAAAAGAAGAAACAACCCGCTTAGGAAGATGCACATACTAGGGTAAATTCAAACATGAGTGGAGTGTAGGTTTCTATCCTATAAGGAAACAAGCAACCACAACATAGACAAAGGGGAAGATACACAACCAACACTTAAGGTGGTCTATTGCATCACCCCCATAAGATCCCCTCTTTAGGCCACAAGGATATGAAAGGAGATTAGTGCAGGAGGAAATGAAAACAATTAGGGATGTGTAGGTGATGGAGACAGTGGGCCCCCCGCACGATACCAATTGGAGGAAACACACATGGTTACCCATGTCCCCAAAAGAAAATGGAACCCGGATGAAGGTGTTTCTCTAGACCCCAGTTGTTTAGATCTGAACACGACTAACATGGATATAGATGAAATCAACAACATGCCCGCATAGACTATATTACAACTAGTAAAGATAAATTTGATAGTAGATGAGTTTTCCATGTTATCGCACAATATGTACTTTCCCAAAGCCCAAGGAAAGTAACCGATATTGGCGTAACAAACATGATATCCTATCATTGTCACCTTAATAGGAAATCCCCATTTTTTAGGGATAGGCAAGGTCTACCCCAGGGGAGGCGTCCCCGGTAACCTAAAGTGATGGAAAATTAGTGTTATGTTCAAGATATATTCCCCTCTCATTGGTAACCAAAGTCACTAAGTCTGTGTCTAAAAATTGAGGTTAATGAAGTGCTTGATGTACCTTCTTGGAAGAAGACAATATAGCATGCATATACAATAATCCCAAGTACAAATACGATAATAATACCTCAGTATACAATAGAAAATGACAATAAGTGCTAGCTGATATGAAATTGCAGTAGTCAATAAGTTTACAACAACAATTGATAAAATGTAACAATTGCAACAAATACTCCTCATAAAAGATTGAAAAGACAATGAAAAGATAACATTAACTATGTAGAATGATAATAACTTGTCACAAGCAATTTCTGAAGTGATTAACTAACAATTGATGTCAATTATGCAGAAAATTTGTTGCAATTAGATGGTTGTAGCAAACATTTATAACAACAACAAATAAGTTAGTGATCTAGGCTAAACTAGGGTTAGATATAGTTAGTAAAATCTTAGGAGAATAGTGTTTGAGTGTTTGATCAATCCTTCAACAAGAGAGAAGTGAGAACTAGTGCCTTTTAGGGCTTATGGAGTCAATTATATCATCACAATAACTTGGAGAAATAAAAATGATTATACTTGTCTAAGACATAAAAAGGTGGGCACTTGAGGAGTAGCACCTTAAGTCCTCAAGCACCAAGCTTTTGAGAGAATATTTAACTAGGGTGTAGGAACTTCTAGGACCTAGCGATTTCTCTTATCCTTAGACTCTTGAAATATTTAATGGAATAGTGACTAGACAAAGCTTCTAAAGTGATAACACTTCAGGGCTCTAGAAGTTTTGTCTAGACAAGATCCTCTTAGGAAATATTTAGAAAAAAAAGGAGCAAGAAATAAACACCTTATGTTTCTTATCCCTAGGGTTTCAAGCAAGCAATTTCTTAATCTTTAATATGAATAAGTAAACATACCATAAACATTAAAAATGAAATTAGAATTGCAGATTTACTTACTTCACCAAGAATAATCAAGCACAAAAACCCTAGATTTGCCAAAATTCCACCAAGAAATGAACCAAAATGCACCCAATCAAGTCTCCAAGAGAGTGTGCCTCATAATTTCAGCCAACAACCCTTAAGAGGGAGAAAATTTCAGTCCTCCCTCTTGTGAGAGATGATTTATGATGAAAATGAATGTCACTTTATGTCTATTTATACCAAAATTATGACCTTTAATTATTTTAGGTCAAAATATCAAGGTCGACCTGGCCAGTTTACTCAAAAGTTACATTTTTACAAAAATAAATTCAATTTGCATCTAAATAGGCCTCCAAAAATGACATCATTCCCTCCTAGGGTGATGATGGGCTCAAGTGTGGGACGTTGGGAAAAGGAGATGAAACGTTGGGCCTCCAAAGGCCTAAAATTTTCCCACATTTGCGAGTGACCTCATTAATACTTCCAACGTGACAACCCCAAATGGAAGGTTACGTCTAGGGCTGCAGAGGTGACTTCCAAGGCATCCCAAGGCCAAGGTTCAGGTGGGAGGAGAATGAGACCTTAGGTCTAGGTCTTCCAAAGTTCCTCCAAAGGCAATGTCCTTCATTCATTTGGTGCAAGCCTTCAATCTCTTCTTACCCCTAGCTGGGGTTTCAGTATCCATATGTGAGCTTTGATCCCCCATGAAGGTTTGATCTAATCATTCCCTCATGTGTACTTGTCCACCAGGAAAGGTTCTGCAGAAACAACAAGTACACCCTCCAGGGGTTCATAAGTCACAGATCATAGCATGTAAATCACAACTAATAATTAAATTACACAAACATGTGGATCAAACCTCATTTAACCCCAAACAAATGCTCAAAGATGTTATGAAATTTGACAAGTTAGGTTTGGAGAGGGTCTCAAGGTGTCCTATTGGGCTAACCTCTCTTAAGTTTGGGTGTTTCACAGGCGGAGTCTAGTCCAAGTCATGTAAGTGTATGAGGTGGCATCGGGTAAATATTTGGGCATGGGGTGCATGTGATAACAGGGAAATGTAGATTCTTACATGTGGGTGCCTTTGTGGAGGGTGATCTTCACCTTGTCATGGATACAATTTTATGCTAGCCCATTCATTTCCATTTATTCTTAACTTTTTTTTTATTTTTTATCTTTTGGTCTTGTGCTACAAGGAAATAGTTGAGGAACATTGTCCTGGCTTGATGACCAGAGGTGACAGTGTTACCCATAAAAATTTCATAGAAATGAGAAGGTTGGATTGTAATGAGACCCTTTATGTTATCTTGTGGGTCCTTTTTTCTTACTGAGAATCCTTTCACTGCTTTCTCTGGGATCCTTGGGTGAAGCATCTCGAAGGTTTCAAAATTGGATTTTAGTCTTGCCAGCTACTTTTACCCTCTGGACCTTTGGCCCCTTCTTCCCACGAGGTAAGGTACAACCCTTCATAGTGTATCGAATCCCAATGCCCAAAAAGGAAAGGAGATATGAAAGGAATAAATATGGAAAGTGGTAAGTATGGAGGGAATCGACGATGACTCTTCAAATATCTACCCAGTAGCAACCCATCATAAAGGGAAATCAACTTACAAGGGCACTATGTCACCCTTCTAGGTTTGAACGAGGCAAAGAGCATAATTAACATCGTGAAATGAATAAGTATTCAATGCAACATGTTCAAGTTCTTCAAAAATCAGAGTGATACACACCATGATACTCGGACTCATTACCGCATGGAGCAAGACTCACTGCTACTTCAGGACCAGGCTGGTTGATGGATATTGTCGTTGGTGATACATGGACTGCACTGAAGAAAAGAGGGGCCCTCCGAGGCCATTTTAAAGTCGTCTATCTCTCGGTACTCCATATCTATGACTTGTGGGCCTTGATATGTGATCTCCTTAGTTATCCCTGGGCTAGGGGATAATGGGTCAGTGAGGGTCCAACTATTTTTGAGGAATAATGTATTTATCTTCATCATTCCAAGTACAACAAATAGTCCAAGAAACTCCATATCGAAAGAGTTAATATGAAGGATAAAAATGTGACAGGAAAATGGATCTCTAAAATTGAAGGTAAGGGCTTCAAACCTTCATGGGTTCTCAAGTTCCATCAAGTTGTTGATGATGCTCTAGCTCACTCTATAATAGAGAAGGAGATAGAGAATGAGAGTTTGAAAAAGAGGGTAATGGAACTTGAAGTTACCATTAGCCTAAAGCCATTATTTGTAGAACCATTAGCTATGATGGTTTATGGGGTCCTTGAAGATGGTTGGATCAAGCTCCAATGTCAATAAATCCACAAAGTTTCTCGTCAGTATCATGAGATGTGTAGTTGAAAATATTGATAAAATATTTGGCATTATGCGGAAAGCTTGGGAAATCGTTGTTAAATTTTGTGTCATAGATGGAAGGATTCACACCTTTGGTGAATATCTACAAGAGAATCTACAAAGAAATAATAATTTCTACAAGAATGTAGTAAACACATCCATGGCTAGAATATCCAAAAAGGATGAATTTGTAAGGAAGACGTAGGAGCTTCCTTCTAAAAGTAAGTTGAAGTAAATACAGGCTAGATGGTTGGTGAGAATAGACACTCTTCGTAAATTGAGTGCCACCTATGTTTCTTTCATGGAAAAGAAGAGTGTTATTTTTAAAATTTCTTGATATTATAAAGGAACCAGAAGGTCCCATTTTGATAAAGAACTCAATGTTGTTAAATAAGGATCGGGTGGAAAAAGAATTGGGTGTACTCATTTTTAGTTTTGATATATGAACTTAATAGAGTTAATTGGAACATATTTTTTAATTTATATTAATTATATTTATCGAACTTAAGAGATTATTTTATCGTATTTGTTTGCACTGGTGAACATTTTTCAAATTTCACCATACTCAAATTCAAACACAAACACAAATTGTGGGGCTTAGTAGGTAAGTATATCCTCAAGGAAAATCTAATTCATGAGCTATTATAGGAAAATGGCTTATAACTAAAATGATAAGGTAAGGATAAACAACCATTGATAATACAACATTAGTGTATGAGGATAAAAATAACTCAAGGTAACTAGTAAAATATTCATAAATATTAAAACATAGAATTAACCATATCTATTACACAAAAAAAGTATATGCATATATCAATAAATGATAGAATATTTACAACTTTGAATGTGATGCACTAGTCCTTATCCCTAATACATAGAAACAATGGAAAAGATCTCATTGATGTGTATTTCATGAAAAGTGTACTTGAACACAAGGTTACATACCATTAAAAAAATAGAGAAATTTGAATTTTGGTCCCACTCAATATTTATTAGGAGGTTGACTTTGGTGTATTGTACCAAAAATTGGATAATCAATATCAAGAAAATTTTTCCATTTATAGAAAACAACTTCCTTAAGACCCTCCTAGGCTTCCACATTGAAATTTAGTGAAATGGACTTCTCCATGATATAAAGAGGTACAAATACATCACACTAAGGTCAAAATTAACCATGAAACCTTCATATGAACATGACATTTCCAAATAATTCACTATGCAGTATCATGTTCTAAGAGTTTATGTGATTGCAAACTGTGTAGGAAATAAGTTGAATATTGTGACAATGTACTTGATGTGGCTACAAGACTTGAAACGGTAATGGATTGTGTGTTCCATATTGTTTAGAAGAAACTAATCTAGCAGTCACAACTTCACCATCACAACTACAACCTCCTTTTTATAATACAAATTAGCTATTCTTGTTAAAAAAAATGGTAAAATCAAATGCAATTGAGATTATACCAAAAGTCCACCCTTTTGGATGAATTTATTCCTACTAATCTTGATGAAATGACCACCTCTAAATAAGGGAGTCATATATAAACTAGAACCTATATCATTATTGTCATCTAAAACTATATGATAACTATGATTGTGTTTTAGATAATGAAGGATAGTACATTGTAAACTTTCCAACTTCATCCATGTACACCATATGCATAGGAACAACATAATGCATACTCTATGTCATGTGTCATTGCTACCAACAATACAAAGATTTGGATCATCACAATGAGAATCTAAGCATGTCAACTCTAGGTTTCCCATATGGTACTCATCAATAACTTTGCAGATAATGATCTCTTCTAAACCATTTTCTCCTTTAGGAATGACAACTATATCAAAGGTTGGAACAATGCCCCTTACATAATGTATATTTGGATGACATTGTAGCTCATAACATATAGTCCTATCATTAGGTACAACCGGAATATCATGAACACTAGATGCAACATCACCACTCTAACTATTTTTTTAATGAAAGTAGATCATTTTTGTCACATTCATCGCTATAGAGATAATTTTTGCTTTGTTTCTAATTGATTTTCTTGTCAAGCATCCTCTTAAACAAGTATTCAAAAATATTCTTCCACAACTCATAGTAGCAATGTCTTCCATTATTTATGTGGAAATGTATTGTGGCCCATACTATTCATGATTAAATTTGAAAAGAAAATCTACAATCATGAGAAGATGCCCAAAAGGGTTGCATGGTTTACACACAAGATATATGCATTGGAAAGCAACAATGAATAAATTAGTCTATCTCTATAAGCATAATATAAAAATGAATAATATCTAACCTTTAGTAAGAATATTAGATTTATTTTCTCCTCATAAATAGGGTTTTAGCTTTGCATCCACAAAAAAATTGAAGCTCCTAACATATTTATGCATCAAGTTATTCAGGGTAAAATTGAGTATTATGCATATATAATATATGATAAATGACTCACATACCCTACTTAGAAATAAAAAATGCAGAACATAAATTAAAATATCAAAGTAAAAAGCCTTATGAGAATATAATATGAAAAAATATGGATTCTCGACATTTACATTAATTTAAGTTAGCTAAACTTGTATAAAGGTCCTTAGAAATCATTTAAGCTTATCCAATGAAAACCATGGGCTTCTAGGTACTTGAAACCACGATCAATTGTCGATAAAATAACAAGACATAAGTTGATGAAGTAAATTCAAGGATTCTTATACAAATTATCTATATCTTTGTCCATTAATCAATTATTTATCGCATGAACCATCCATCTGAGTGGGCAGTGGCCAATATCTAGAATATTTGACAAAAATCCTCCTTTAAAAAACTAAAAAAATAATTAACCTTGAATCATTTTTAATCTTGTATTTTTTTTGCACAATAGCACATAGCTTTGTCTTATAATTAATTGTTTGTGTCGTGTACCTTCAATAATTAATTGAACCCAAAAAATAAATATAATTAGGTTTAAAAAAAAATACAACTTCCAAAATATAAAGCTTGGGAAAATAAATATAAATAAATAAATCATTATGAACAAACAAATTAAATCACCATACCAATGGATTTCCATCATTTTTAATGGATAAAATTATTTACATGCCATCCAATTTGGTTTTTTCAAGGATCGCATCCAATATGCTTTGATCATAGTGTTTGTTTATGTAGGGCATCTAACCCAATATGTTAAAATTCTTATCTCACAATGTTCATTTAAGTAGGACATTGGACCTAGTTTTTTCACAGGGTTCTCTTGTCAGGTTCATTCAAGAAGGGCATTGTTGATACATGTTACCTCACTCTACTTATGCAATGTTTTTCTCTAACAGGTCCCCCTCCTCTAACACTTTAGTAATTCAGATGCAAGGAGTGAATCCATAATAATTTTTTCCACGTCCCATAACCCGCAAGCCCACATTCCTTCAAACCCACAAACCTACAAGATTGTATCGATGCATCCCACAAACCCGCATTCCCACATTCTTGCATCTTGCAAATTTGCAAACCCGCAAGCCCACATCCATGCATCCTGGAAACCCACAAACTCGCAAGCTTGTATCCCCAAATCCTACAAACCCACATTCTTGTATTTGATGGATTACTGAGAGGGGGAGGTGAATTAGTAATAGCGTAATTAAAATCCTTTTTCTCCAAATAATCCAAGTGTTATATCAATGTAGAATTGTTATCCAATAATGCGAAATAAGAAATGAACAATCACACACATACACAGTACACCGATGTTTTATGTGGAAACCCAAATCAGGAGAAAACCACGAAATGATTTATCTTATATGTCTTGGAG
>SNQJ01S0057982.1:0-14936 GCA_010110895.2 Picea sitchensis | reverse complement strand
AATAGACCTGGTGTATATGATCACATAATTTCAAACCTTCCTTAACTTTAACAACAAGAGACTAGCATTTTCATCAAACGTTTCTTTAGTCTCACAAGACTAGTTTTGGATTAGTTAACAACCCTAACTTGAAATAATCATAAATTTGTACCTGTAATGAATAAATATCTGAAACTGATACACAATGTTCTTCAATGTGTTTTATACAATTCCTCTATGTTTCACTACTTGGAACCTCTCAGAAAAAGGAGTTATGGAAAAAATGGCACACATTGCCAAATTATGGCTTATTCTAGAGAGCGATCTCGTAGAGCGTGCCCTGCAAAGAATATTTGTTGAATTGATATAAACATGTTACACAACATACTAAAGAATGTACTATAACCAACACATTTTGTCTTACTTAATTTGGATCTATTATGAAGAAGTTATGACGTTTTTACCCGAAACACTTGTTTTTTACTAGTTTCAGGACTAGCCACAAACCCTATTTTACACGGAGTGTAACTCCAAAAATACAATGACCCACAAGTTGAATTTTTTACCACAAATACTTGGATATGTTTCTTCAATGGAATAGAAATTTCACGGTCTGAATCATTCTATAAAAAAAGTTATTGTGAAAATGGTGAGATGACCTGAAAAACACATACCTTAGAAAACATCATCAAAATAATTTATCCTTCCTTGAATTTCGGCCTTCTTTTCTTCACTTTCCTCATAAATTCGACTTATATATCCTTTGGTTACCTCAGATACCTATAGGTATTCAATATTCTCAAGTGTGTCTTAAATGAGAGAGCCTTGCCTCGTATTTATACTCTCCAAGCAGCTTCCTTAAAAACATCTTCTAGGTCACTTTGCCCACTTTCCTTATTTTAGGTTTAACCCACTTCTAATTTCTCCATTAAATTTATTATTGAATTAATTTATTTTTTATTCACTTTGAATTATAGTACACTGATCACTTTACTTTATTATTTACATTTTAAATTCTCTTAAACCACTTTAACCTTTTGGGGCTTCTAGATGACATATGAGGTTCCTCCAACTTCGTAAGACCATTACTCTCAAACCATGAGGAGTTACACGACGTTCCACATACCACCAGAAATGGAATGACAAAAACTATCCATATAGGACAGTTTCACTGACAAATTCACTAACATTCATCTCATTATTCCACAAATAATCATGGGTTCTCTAACCATACTTCTAGGATAACTCAATCCGCAAAGCATCTTCCTGTGAGGGATTTCACCATAAGGGGACTACTTTGGAGTTCATCCATTTCTACTTATTATCAACCATGACAAGATGATAACAATTCATCTTTACATCAAAAAATCGTGGGTCCATTACCCAACCTTTGTGTTATGGGGAATTCTTCAAGGGTTGACATCAATGACAACCAACCTTAATCAAAAGTATCCCCACATCCCACAATCTACATTTTACACTTATGTAGAAGTATAACCTTGTGCCACCCCCGACCCCCTCGCAGTCCTTCCTCCTGCAACTTTCATGCCATGTCATTTCTTGATGTTGTAACCTGCACCCTATGTGATCCAATGCCCATCTTCTACATAGAATGTGATTGGTTTTCCTGAGGTGATCCCATCATATCCATCACACAATTCCCATATGATGAGAATGGTTGTTGTTAATAAATAAGGATTAATTCTTGTACATTTCCCTTGATCATTGTGTACACAAATGACAGTTACCATTTAATGAGAGACATGCACCAAATGTATGAAGGGGAAAATTTGAACAGTGAAATGGACCTAATATGTGATTAAGGGGTACCTATCAAACATGAAATCAAAATTACACATGTAATCCTCACACTTACCCAAGTGCATTGAAAGTGAAAAAGTGTGGAGAACAAGGAGAAGAAAGAAACATTATGTGGAGACACAGTAAATTTATTAGCTCATAAAAGTAAGGATTTTCAGTGGTCTATAGCATATAAGTGGTATTCTGAACTATATTAAGAATGTTGGGTATGTGTTATACTCTTTGCATGTGTGTGTGTGGGCGCGTCAGATTTGACAACTATGTTTGACAATCAAGGTGCAACACCAAATATTGTATATACTGTATGGTGAATGGTGAAATTAATACAATGAAGAGTTGAAAGGTGTGGCACCAAGGAAGGTTGGTTTTCTCCCGGTTAAGGGTTTCCAATGTAAATCTATGTGTATTATGTGTATGAGCCATTAATTAATTTTTGTTTTGCTTAAGAATCATTATGCATTGCTTTATTTCACAAGTTTAAAACTTACAAAGAAGACAAGATCAAGAACAAATTTTGGATGTCAAGGATAGTAAAAGTCATGTTCATGCTTAAGGCATTCGATTTCATAGAATCAGTCACCTCGTGTGCTAAGAAATTTGATTCAAAGTATAGGCTCATTGAGGTTAAGTAAAGTGGAAGAACTCCTATCCATTTAACACCAAATAGGTTCAAAAGGATGCTATATCTCCTAACACCAGACATAATGTTGAAGCTTCGAGAAGAAGATTCCTTTTTGGACGCTCAAGGTGGTGGTATGGGTTTACTCAAGGAATTCCTAGTGTAGCCCCTAGTCGGGTCCTTGAACATCAATGAAATCAACATATGCATGTTAGCTTGGCCATTTAAATAATTCACCTACATGTTTGCACAGTTGGTGGGTCAAGAATCAATGACATATGTCCCCAGGTATGTCCTTTGTATACTCCATTACTCAATAAGGATAGGTTCTATCTTTGATTGTGCCCAAATAATCTTAAACAATATCTCCCATCAATTTTCTAGTTTTATTCAAACTAAGAAGTTCTACATTACCTCTTATTTGGCTCTCGCTCTTTCTTACTATAATACATTTGAGGGCATGTCCCTAAGGGGAAATGTAAATTTTGAAGAAGACCCCGCTCAATTTTGGTATCCTATATTATGGAAGCACAAGGCATTGTTTTACTTTTACCAAACCTAAGATTCCTTCATCAAGGAATGTAGAAGAATGCTTATAGAGTTTGAACCAACCAAGGTTACATAAGCGTCCCTGGATTTTCTCAAGGGGAAATGAGTGTGTGTGTTTGAAGAACAATTCAAATACATAACTCTTTTTGGTTTCGAAGGGAAACCCTTTCTTTTTCCCAGGCTCATGTGTGACAAATTTTTGGTGTATGAGTTGTGTAGACAATACAAAACATGGTCTATGTTCTTTCATAAGAAGAGGAAGTGGAAATGTATTCCCATGCCATTTAAAATTTATGATATTTCAATCAAAATTTCCTTAAGTCTCACCAAAATGGTCGGATTATTTGAATCCTTTAATATTAAAGAAGAAAAATGCATCGGTGGATTTTAACTGAAAGGTATTTTTCCTGGCCCATATGGTATCAATCAGTTATGCCTTGATTTTGAATAAGGTGCAAGAAATTTCATAAGGGTGAGACAATAATGAAGATTCATATGTTGGGTATAAGGTGATAACTACCACGATAAAAATTATTTCCAAAAAGGAGGAACAACCCACTTAGGAAGATGCACATACCAGGGTAAATTCAAACATGAGTGTAGTACAGGTTTCTACCCTATAAGGAAACAAGCAACCACAACATAGACAAAGGGGTAGATACACAACCAACACTTAAGGTGGTGTAGTGCATCACCCCCATAAGAGCCCCTCTTCAGGCCACACGGATCTAAAAGGAGATTAGTGCAGGGGGAAAAGAAAACAATTAGGGATGTGTAGTTGATGGAGACGGTGGGGGCACCCCATGATACCAATTGGAGGAAACACACATGGTTACCCATGTCCCCAAAAGAAAATGGAACCCCAATGAAGGTGTTTATCTAAACCTCGGTTGTTTAGATATGAACACGACTAACATGGATATAGATGAAATCAATAACATTCCTGCATGGACTATATTACAACTAGTAAAGAGAAATTTGATTGTAGATGAGTTGTCCATGTTATCGCACAATATGTACTTTCCCAAAGCCCAAGGAAAGTAACAGATATTGGCGTAACAAACATGATATCCTATCATTGTCACCTTAATAGGAAACCCCCATTTTTTAGGGATAGGCAAGGTCTACCCCAGGGGAGGCGTCCCCGGTAACCTAAAGGGATGGAAAATTAGGGTTATGGTCAAGATATATTCCCCTCTCACGGGTAACCAAAGTCACTAAGTTTGTGTCTAAAAATTGAGGTTAATGAAGTGCTTGATGTACCTTCTCGGAAGAAGACAATATAGCATGCATATACAATAATCCAAAGTACAAATATGATAATAATACCACAATATACAATAGACAATGACAATAAGTGCTAGCTGATATGAAATTGCAGTAGTCAATAAGTTTACAACAACAATTGATAAAATGTAACATGCAAAAAATACTCAGAAAAGATTGAAAAGACAATGAAAATATAACATTAACTATGTAGAATAATAATAACTTGTCACAAGCCCCGGATGGGGTGACAGGTGGAGCGTTAGAGCCATGTGGGAGCGAGCCGGGACGCTGCATTAATGCATCTACCGGCTCGCAATACCTCCGCCATTAAACCACATGAATCCGAGCAGGAGAACCTTCACGATGAGGCCCCTCGCGCAAGAGAAGGGTACCCCTCACCAGAGCACTATGCAGTAGCGATTAATGACAAGGTTTAATGCCATGGCAATGGCGGTGGTGTTCATAACAGTGTTAGTGGTTCGAGCATCGACTTCATATTGCATTTTGCTCCGGGAAGCTTTGGTCTTGCAATCGAACCAGAGCAGCGGTGACCTCCTTCCTTCCTCTCTGGCGAGGCGACTGCACCGGTTAGGCACTCAAACTCCTTACAGTTACCCCGTCATGCCCCGAATCCGAGGAAGGTCGCGCCAGGGAGCGGCATGGCATTCGGAGGAGTCTCGGCGCAAGCGGAAGGAAAAATTCGAAGCGGCAGAGTTTCGACGCAAGCGAAAGCATAATTTTGAGCGAGCTATGGTGATTGCAGCCCGGAGGCGAAAGACCAGACCACGTTCGCCTCCAATGGCGTACGTGGAAGAGGTCATACCCAAAGCTGGACCGCCAAGCCCTTCCAGGCATATCCTGTTCATAGCACCAGATAACTGGAACCGAAGCACAAGTTTGGGCACCCAAAGCAATTGTCAGTCTGATTGCAAGGTGTCCGACCCCTCTACTGCCACCCTGGAGAAACCTTACTCCCCCTGCTACGCGGTAGAGGAGGCTCCCCCAGTGCCCACCAACAAGGAGAAGGAAAAAGGCAGCGAGTGTGGAAGACAGCGAGCACAGGATGCGGATAAGGATACCAGAGAGAAGCAGCCACCGGCAGCTGACTGGGGGTATATCGAACTGGTCTATGATATTAGGCACAAGCTGGATGACCAAATATTTCGCTTGGAACGCCTGGATCAGCGGATGGACATGTTCTTCGCGGTACACTCCAGATCATCGGCCAAAAAGCAATGCCCGACCTGTGCACGTACCTACACGTTCCCGGCGCGATGGAGGCACTCCAAGGTCTAGGACAACCAGCTTGGCTCAGAGGTTCCCTCATGCTTCAAACTTGTTTCTGGTCTCTGTCTTGTCATTACAGTCTCTGCCTTTTACTAGCTAGATATCAGTTAGTCTTAGCGCTAGATAGAATAACCAGTCGGGCAGGGCGTCAATTTTGTCAATCTTTGTTAAACTTTGTCTTCAGTGTGACACATGGACATGGATGCCATGCTGTCCCGGTTTCCTTCTTAGGCGGGACAGCTGGCATCACCTACAGTCTTGAATTCTGTACTTTGGCAATGGTAATATAACAGGCACTACCTCTTTTTACTTAAAAAAAATAAAAAATAACTTGTCACAAGCAATTTCTGAAGTGATTAACTAATAATTGATGTCAATTATGAAGAAAATTTGTTGCAATTAGATGGTTGTAGCAAACATTTATAACAACATCAAATAATTTAGTGATCTAGGCTAAACTCGGGTTAGACGTAGTTAGTAAAAGATTAGGTGAATAATGTTTGAGTGTTTGATCAAGCCTTCAACAAGAGAGAAGTGAGAACTAGTGCCTTTTAGGGCTTATGGAGTCAACTATATCATCACATTAACTTGGAGAAATAACAATGATTATACTTGTCTAAGACATAAAAAGGTGGAAACTTGAGGAGTAGCACCTTAAGTCCTCAAGCACCAATCTTTTGAGAGAATATTCAACTAGGGTGTAGGAACTTCTAGGACCTAGTGATTTCTCCTATCTTTAGAGTCTTGAAATATTTAATGCAATAGTAACTAGACAAAGATTCTAAAATGATAGCACTTTAGGGCTCTAGAAGTTTGTCTAGACAAGATCCTCTTAGGCAAAATTTAGCAAAAAAAGGAACAAGAAAGAAACACCTTATGTTTCTTACCCCTAGGGTTTCAAGCAAGCAATTTCATAATCTTTAATATGAATAAATAACATACCATAAACATTTAAAATGAAATGAGAATTGAAGATTTACTTACTTCACCAAGATTTGCCAAAATTCCACCAAGAAATGATCCAAAATGCATCCAAACAAGTCTCCAAGAGAGTGTGCCTCATAATTTCAGCCAATAACCCTTAAGAGGGAGAAAATTTCAGTCCTTCCTCTTGTGAGAGATGAGTTATGATGAAAATGAATGTCACTTTATGTCTATTTATAGCAAAATTATGACCTTTAATTATTTTAGGTCAAAATATCAAGGTCGACCTGGCCAATTTACTCAAAAATTACATTTTTACCAAAATAAATTCAATTTGCATCTAAATAGGCCTCCAAAGGTGACATCATGCCCTCCTAGGGTGACGTTGGGCCTCAAGTGTGGGACGTTGGGAAAAGGAGATGAAACGTTGGGTCTCCAAAGGCCTAAAATTTTTCGACATGTGCCAATGACCTCATGAATACTTCCAAGGTGACAACCCCAGTTGACAGGTGACGTCTATGGATGTAGAGGTGACGTCCAAGGCATCCCAAGGCCAAGGTTCAGGTGGGATGAGCATGAAACCTTATGTCTAGGTCATCCAAAGTTCCTCCAAAGGCAACGTCCTTCCTTCATCTGGTGCAAGCCTTCAATATCTTCTTACCCCTAGCTAGGGTTTCAATATCCATATGTGAGCTTTGAGCCCCCATGAAGGTTTGATCTAATCATTCCCTCATGTGTACCTGTCCACCAGGCAAGGTCCTGCATAAACAACAAGTGCACCCTCTAGGGGTTCATAAGTCACAATGATCATAGCATGTAAATCACATCTAATAATTAAATTACTCAAACATGTGTATCAAACGCCATTTAACCCCAAACAAATGCTCAAAGACGTTATGCAATTTGAAAAGTTAGGTTTGGAGAGGGTCTCAAGGTGTCTTATTGGGCTAGCCTCTCTTAAGTTTGGGGTGTTTCCTAGGCGGAGTCTAGTCCAAGTCATGTAAGTGTATGAGGTGGCATAGGGTAAATATTTGGGCATCGGGTGCATGTGATAACAGGGAAATGTAGATTATTACCTGTGGGTGCCTTTGTGGAGGGTGATATGCACCTTGTCATGGATTCAACTTTATGCTAGCCCATTCATTTCCATTTATTCTTAACTTTATTTTTTTTAATCTTTTGGTCTTGTGCTACAAGGAAATAGTTGAGGGACACTATCCTAGCTTGATGACCAGAGGTGACAACATTACCCACAAAAATTTCACGGAAATGGGAAGGTTGGCTCGTAATGAGACCCTTTCTATTATCTTGTGGGTCATTTTTTCTTACTGAGAATATTTTCACTGCTTTCTTTGGGATCCTTGGGTGAAGCATCTCGAAGGTTTCAAAATTGGCTTTTACTCTTGTCAGCTACTTTTACCCTCTAGGCCTTTATCCCCTTCTTCCCACGAGGTTAGGTACAACCCTTCATAGTGTATTAAATCCCAATGCCCAAAAAGGAAAGGAGATATGGAAGGAATAAAGATGGAAAGTGGTAAGTATGGAGGGAATGAGCGATGATTCTTCAAAGATCCACCAGGTAGCAACCCATCCTAAATGGAAATCAACTTACAAGGGCACTATGTCACCCTTCCAGGTTTGAACAAGGAAAAGAGAATAATTAACGTCATCAAATGAAGAAGGATTCAATGAAACATGTTCAAGTTCTTCAAAAATCTGAGTGATACATACCATGATACCCGGACTCATTATCGCATGGAGAAAGACTCATTTCTACTTTAGGACCATGTTGGTTGATGGATATTGTTGTTGGTGATACATGGACTGCACTGAAGAAAAGAGGGGCCCTCCGAGGCAATGCTTAAGTCGTCTAGATATCGGTACTCCATATCTCGGACCTGTGGGTCTCGAGAGATGATCTCCTTAGTTATCCCTGGGCTAGGGAATAATAGGCTAGTGAGGGTCCAACTGTTTTTGAGGAATAATCTATTTCTCTTCATCATTCCAAGTACAACAAATAGTCCAAGAAACTCTGTATCGAAAGAATTAATATGAAGGATAAAAAGGTGACAAGAAAATGGATCTCTAAAATTGAAGGTAAGGGCTTGAAACCTTTGTGGGTTCTTAAGTTCCATCAAGTTGTTGATGATGCTCTAGCTCACTCTATAATAGATAAGGATATAGAGAATGAGAGTTTGAAAAATAGGGTAATGGAACTTGAAGCTACCATTAGCCTAAAGCCATTATTTGTAGAACCATTAGCTATGATGGTTTATGGGGTCCTTGAAAATGGTTGGATCAAGCTCCAATGTCAATAAATCCACAAACTTGCTCGTCAGTATCATGAGATGTGTAGTTGAAAATATTGTTAAAATATTTGGCATTATGTGGGAATCTTGGGAAATCGTTGTTAAAGTTTGTGTCATAGATGGAAGGATTCACACCCTTAGTGAATATCTACAAGAGAATCTACAGAGCAATAAGAATTTCTACAAGAATGCAGTAAACACATTCATGGCTAGAATATCCAAAAAGGACGAATTTGTAAGGAAGAAGCGGGAGCTTCCTTATAAAAGTAAGTTGAAGCAAATACAGGCTAGATGATTGGGGAGAATAAACACTCTTCGTAAGTTGAGTGCCACCTGTGTTTCTTTCATGGAAAATAAGAGTGTTATTTTTTAAATTTCTTGATATTATAAAGGAACTAGAAGGTCCCATTTTGATAAAGAACTCAATGTTGTTAAATAAGGATTGGGTGTACTCATTTTTAGTTTTGATATATGAACTTAATAGAGTTAATTGGAACATATTTTTTAATTTATCTTAATTATATTTATCGAACTTAAAAGATTATTTTATTGTATTTGTTTGCATTGGTGAACATTTTTCAAATTTCACTATACTCAAATTCAAACACAAACACAAATCATGGGGCTTAGTAGGTAAGTATATCCTCAAGGAAAATATAATTCATGAGCTATTATAGGAAAATGGCTTATAACTAAAATGATCAAGTAAGGATAAACAACCATTCATAATACAACATTAGTATATGAGGATAAAAATAATTCAAGGTAACTAGTAAAATATTCATAAATATTAAAACATAGAATTAACCATATCTATTACACACACACAAAAAGAGAATATGCATATATTAATAAATGATAGAATATTTACAACTTTCAATGTGATGCACTAGTCCTTATCCCTAATACATAGCAACAATGGAAAATATCTCATTGATGTGTATTTCATGAAAAGTGTACTTGAACACAAGGTTACATGCCATTAAAAAATAGAGAAATTTGAATGTTGGTCCCACTCAATATTTATTAGGAGGTTGACTTTGGTGGATTGTACCAAAAGTTTGATAATCTCTATCAAGAAAAGTTTTCCATTTATAGAAAACAACTTCCTTAAGACTCTCCTAGGCTTCCACATTGAACTTTAGTGAAATGGACTTTTCCATGATATCAAGAGGTACAAATACATCACACTAAGTTCACAATTAACAATGAACCCTTCATATGAACATGAAATTTCCAAATAATTCACTATGTATCATGTTCTAAGAGTTTATGTGATTGCAAACTGTGTAGGAAATAAGTTGAATATTGTGACAATGTACTTGATGTGGCTACAAGACTTGAAACGATAATGGATTGTGTGTTCCATATTGTCTAGAGGAAACTAATCTAGCAGTCACAACTTCACCATCACAACTACAACCCACTTTTTATAATACAAACTATCTATTCTTGTTAAAAAAAATGGTAAAATCAAATGCAATTGAGATTATACCAAAAGTCCACCCTTTTGGATGAATTTATTCCTACTAATCTTGATGAAATTGCCATCTCTAAATAAGGGAGTCATATATAAACTAGAACCTATATCATTATTGTCATCTAAAACTATAAGCTAACTATGATTGTGTTTTAGATAATGAAGGATAGTACATTGTAAACTTTCCAACCTCATCCATGTACACCATATGCATAGTAACAACATAATGCATACTCTATGTCATGTGTCATTGCTACCAACAATGCAAAGATTTGGATCATCACAATGAGAATCTAAGCATGTCAACTCTAGGTTTCCCATATGGTACTCATCAATAACTTTGCAGATAATGATCTCTTCTAAACCATTTTCTCCTTTAAGAATGACAACTATATCAAAGGTTGGAACAATGCCCCTTACATAATGTATATTTGAATGGCATTGTAGTTCATAACATATAGGCCTATCATTAGGTACAACCGGAACATCATGAACACTAGATGCAACATCACCACTCTAACTATTTTTTTAATGAAACAGATCATTTTTGTCACATTCATCACTATAGAGATAATTGTTGCTTTGTTTCTAGTTGATTTTCTTGTCAAGCATCCTCTTAAACAAGTATTCAAAAATATTCTTCCACAACTCATAGTAGCAATGTCTTCCATTATTTATGTGGAAATGTATTGTGGCCCATACTATTCATGATTAAATTTGAAAAGAAAATCTACAATCATGAGAAGATGCCCAAAAGGGTTGCATGGTTTACACACAAGATATATGCATTGGAAAGCAACAATGAATAAATTAGTCTATCTCTATAAGCATAATATAAAAATGAAATAATATCTAACCTTTAATAATATTATTAGATTTATTTTCTCCTCATAAATAGGGTTTTAGCCTTGCATCCAAAAAAAATTGAAGCTCCTAACATATTTATGCATCAAGTTATTCAGGGTAAAATTGAGTATTACACATATATAATATATGATAAATGACTCACATACCCTACTTAGAAACAAAAAATGTAGAACATAAATTAAAATATCAAAGTAGCAAGCCTTATGAGAATATAAGATGAAAAAATATGGATTCTCGACATTTACATTAATTTAAGTTAGATAAACTTGGATAAAGGTCCTTAGAAATCATTTAAGCTTATCCAATGAAAATCATGGGCTTCTAGGTACTTGAAACCACGATCAATTGTCGATAAAATAACAAGACATAAGTTGATTAAGTAAATTCAAGGATTCTTATACAAATTATCTATATATTTGTCCATTAATCAATTATTTATCGCATGAACTATCCATCCAAGTGGGCAGTGGCCAATATCTAGAATATTTGACAAAAATCATTCTTTAAAAAACTAAAAAAATAATCATCCTTGAATCATTTTTAAGCTTGTAATTTTTTTGCACAATAGCACATAGATTTGTCGTATAATTAATTGTTTGTGTCATGTACCTTCAATAATTAATCGAACCCAAAAAATAAATATAATTAGGTTTAAAAAAAAATACAACTTCCAAAATATAGAGCTTGGGGAAAAAAAAAAAACATTATGAACGAACAAATTAAATCACTATACCAATGGATTTCCATCATTTTTAATGGAAAAAAATATTTATATGCCATTCAATTTGTTTTTTTCAAGGATCACATTCAATATAATTTGATCACAGTGTTTGTTTATGTAGGGCATCTGACCCAATATGTTAAAATTCTTATCTCACAATGTTCATTTAAGTAGGTCATTGGACCTATTTTTTCACAAGGTTCTCTTGTCAGGTTCATTCAAGAAGGACATTGTTAATACATATTACCTCACTCTACTTATGCAATTTTTTCTCTAACAGGTCCCCCTCCTCTAACACTTCAGTAATTTAGATGCAAGGAGTGAATCCATCATAAATTTTTCCACATCCAATAACTCACAAACCCGCAAGCCCGCATTCCTACAAACCCACAAACCTACAAGATTGTATCCATGTATCCCATAAACCCGCATTCCCACATCCTCGCATCCTGCAAATTTGCAAACCCGCAAGCCCACATCCATGCATCCTACAAACCCACTAAATCGCAAGCTTGCATCTGCAAATCCTACAAACCCGCATTCTCGTATCCCCACATCCCGCAATCTGCATTTTACACTTACGCATAAGGATAACCTGATGCCACCCCCTGCCCCCATGCAATCCTTCCTCCCGTAACTTTCATGCCATGTCATTTATTGATTCCTGTAACCTGCACGATATGTGATCCAATGCCCATCTTCTACATAGAATGTGATTGGTTTTCCTGAGGTGATCCCATCATATCCATCACACAATTCCCACATGATGATAATGGTTGTTGTTAATAAATAAGGATTAATTCTTGTACATCTCCCTTGATCATCGTGTACACAAATCACAGTTACCAATTAATGAGCGACATGCACCAAATGTACAAAGGGGAAAATTTGAACAGTGAATTGGACCTAGTATGTGATTAACGGGTACCTATCAAACATGAAATCAAAATTATACATGTAATCCTCACACCTACCCAAGTGCATTGAAAATGAAAAAGTGTGGAGAACAAGGAGAAGAAAGAAACATTATGTGGAGGCACAATAAATTTATTGGCTCGTAAAAATAAGGATTTTCAGTGGTCTATAGCATATAAGTGGTATTCTGAACTATATTAAGAATGTTGGGTATGTGTTATATTCTTTGCATGTGTGTGTGTGGGCGTGTCAGATTCGATAACTACGTCTAACGATCAAGGTGTGGCACCAAATATTGTATATATTGTATGGTGAATGGTGAAATTAATACAATGAAGAGTTGAAAGGTGTGGCACCAAGGAAGGTTGGTTTTCTCATGTTTAAGGGTTTCCAGCGTAAATCTATGTGTACTATGTGTATTAGCCATTGATTAATTTTTGTTTTTCTTAAGAATCTGTATTGATTTCTTTACTTCACAGGTTTAAAACTTACAAAGAAGACAATATCAACAACAAATCATAGATGTCAAGGATAGTAAAATTTAGGAGCATGCTTAACACATTCGATTTCATAGAATCAATCACCTCGTGTGCTAAGCGATTTGATTCAAAGTATCAACTCATTGAGGTTAAGGAAAGCAGGATAAATCATATCCATTTAACACCAAATAAGTTCAAAAGGATGCTATATCTCCTAACATCGGACATAATCTTGAAGCTTCTAGAAGCAGATTCCTTTTTGGACGCTCAAGGTGGTGGTATGGGTTTACTCAAGGAATTCCTAGTGTAGCCCCTGGTTGGGTCCTCAAACATCAGTGAAATCAACATATGCATGTTAGCTTGGCCATTTAAAGAATTGACCTAATTTTTTTCATTTTTTTACTATATCTACAACATTACTCAATAAGGATAGGTGCTATCTTTGATTGGGCCCAAAAAATCTCAAACAATATCTCCCATCAATTTTCTAGTTTTATTCAAACTAAGAAGTTCTACATTACCTCTTATTTGTCTCTCGCTCTTTCTTACTATAATACATTTGAGGGCATGTCCCCAAGGGGAAATGTAAATTTTGAAGAACACCCCACTCAATTTTGGTATCCTACATTATGGAAGCACAAGGCATTGTTTTACTTTTACCGAACCTAAGATTATTTCATCAAGGAATGTAGAAGCATTCTCATAGAGTTTGAACCAACCAAGGTGGTAATATTATGGTAGATGCGGGAGGTATTTACCTCCACGTGTAAACCTGATGAGAATAGAATATTTCGGGAAGTAAGAAGAAACCTTAATGAGTTGGATAATAACCCTAGAAGACAAGTCGGCTCAAGAGGATAATTGGTATTAGGTTATTAGCCTACAAGAGAAGAAGTCGGCCAGAAGAAATATTATATACTAAGCAAATAGACACCTAGAATGAGAAATCGACCCAGGAAGTTAGCCAGAATTAGTATAAATACAAGAGGCCAATCTTCATTCTGGCAGGCATTCTCAGAACTGCAGAGAAGCACTTGTGCGCACTACAGTTGCCCAGTTTGTGTGCAAGTTTGGAGGAGAGTTGTCGTTGCAGCTGCTACAACTAGCAGATTTCGTTTTTGGCTTGGACTATCTCTTGGTTATGGTTTGGACTATCTGATCAGCTCTTGTTTGGTGTGCTACCCTTTGTTTGGCTATCTAGCCTAGGGTTTTCTTTTGGAATGATTCTCTATCAAGGTTAAGGTTCTCGGAGGGTGGCTTCAGCCTATGGTTGGGTAGCAATAGTGATATTATCGATGGTAAAATGAGCACATCCATCATATTATAATAGGTTATGGGCCCACACCTCATTCATTCAGTCTAACCGCTGGAAGGAAGCATAGCCATAAGGATATTAAGCTTGTTGAAGAATTGTCGCTAGGGTTTCTAGCAGGACCAGTCACCAAAGAACTGTCACTAGGGTTACTAGCAGGTGTAGTTGCAGAAACCCTAATCCTCTCGTTGAGGAACCTTAAGTGAAGGGATTGACCTAATTTCCATATAGACCAGTGTTCCCTAGCCTAGCGCATCTCTTGGTACTCTCAGCAAGCCAAGACGACAAGTTTGAGTTTTTGGTCAAATCTAGGGTTGACCAAGTCAAAGCAGCCATGACTTACTCTATGAAGTTAGAAAAAAATTTAGATGGAGCTTATAACTTCAGAGCGTGGAAGACAAGGAT
>SNQJ01S0057981.1:0-43271 GCA_010110895.2 Picea sitchensis | reverse complement strand
ATGGAATGGCCTACCCCAAAGGATGTTTCGGACATTAGATCTTTTATGGGATTAACAGGATACTATAGGAGATTTATAAAAGGATTCTCCAAGATTGGTTGTCCAATCACTACCCTCCAGAAGAAGGGGACAAAATTCATGTGGACACAGAAATGTGAAGAAATATTTCAAACCCTGAAACATCTATTGACCCATGCAACCGTGCTGAAGATCGTCGATCCAGAAGCTGACTTCCTCGTGTGCACAAATGCCTGTAAGGAAGTGCTCGGAGGAGTCCTTATGCAGGAAGGAAGTGTGAT
This sequence comes from Picea sitchensis, assembly GCA_010110895.2. Classification (NCBI taxonomy): domain Eukaryota; kingdom Viridiplantae; phylum Streptophyta; class Pinopsida; order Pinales; family Pinaceae; genus Picea; species Picea sitchensis. The sequence goes on along the minus strand of SNQJ01S0057981.1, from coordinate 42,972 downwards.
CTGCTATGAATCCCAAAAATTGAACGAACATGAAGTCAACTATGTGACCCATGATCTAGAGCTGGCTGCCATAGTGCATGCCTTGAAAATGTGGAGGCATTACCTCCTGGGGAGAAAATTTGTACTTATGATAGATCACTATGGATTGCAATACCTATTTGATCAACCAAATCTCAATGCTAGACAATCTAGGTGGATGGCCCTCCTTAGCAAGTTTGATTTCGAGATCAAACACATTAAAGGAAAGGAAGATAAGGTGGCCAATGCCCTTAGTAGAAGTATGAAAATAGTTCACCTAGCAGCGGTAAGCACCTACGAGACAGATGTCAAGCAAAGAGTCAGAAATGCACAAGAAACAGATCCCTTCATCGAGACCATGACCATGTACCTACAGCAAGGACCCACTGATGAAAAATATGAAGGCTACCAGATGACCGAAGGAGGCCTGCTCACTTATAGAAGTAGATTTTATATTCTAGATTGTGACGACTTGAAGAGGTTCATACTAGATGAACTACATAAAAGACCCTATTCTAGTCATCCAGGATACCAGAAGATGATCACGGCCACTAGGAGACAATTCTATTGGCCTGGAATGAAGAAATACATAGCCGAGTACTTAGCCAAATGCATAGAGTGCCAAGAGGTTAAAGCAAAACATCGACACCCAACAAGATTATTGCAATCTTTACCAATCCCATAATGGAAATGGGAAACCATCTCCATGGATTTCATCACTGGATTACAAACCTCAAACAAACAGAATGATGCCATTATGGTGGCGTTGGATAAATTGAGCAAGTCTGCTCACTTCATCCCCGTCAAGTCTACTTGCAAGGCAATAGAAATCACCCAGGTATTCATGAAGGAGATATTTAGACTACATGGTATGCCAAAAGAGATCGTGTCTGACGAAGACACGAAATTTACTTCTAACTTTTGGAAATCACTGATGGTTGGCTTAGAGACCAAATTGTTTTTTAGCACCACCTATCACCCTCAAACCGACGAACAAACAGAACGAGTGAACCAAATACTTTAAGACATGCTAGGAATGCATGTAATGCATCAACCCAGGAAGTGGGAAGACTACCTTCCACTGGTAGAATTCACCTACAACAACGGCTACCAAACATCCTTGAAGATGAGCCCCTTCGAAGCCCTCTATGGTAGACCGTGTAACACTCCAGTCAGCTGGAGTAATCCCGTAAACACAATTTCTTTTGGACCCAACATGTTGAAAGAAATGGAATAGCAGGTGACTCAGATAAAACAAAACCTAAAGGTCGCCCAGAACCGACAGAAAATTTATGTCGACCAAAAAAGAACTCCAAGAGAGTTCAAAATGGGAGACCATGTATATCTTAGAGTTAGACCTTGGAAGAGTCCTCTGAAAATGGGAGCTTGTGCCAAGTTGGAACCTCGCTATTATGGACCCTTTGAGGTTTGAGATAGAGTGGGACCTATAGCCTATAGGTTAGCACTTCCTCCTACAGTCAGAGCACATAATGTTTTCCATGTCTCATTATTGAAGAAATATGTACATGATGCTAACCATATAATTGATTGGTTTGTGATTCAGGTGGAACCAGACGGAGAATTTCTACCAAAACTTCAATGCATACTAGGCAGAAAGGAAACCTCGCTCCGGAACCAAACCATTGCACAAGTCAAGGTGCAGTGGAGACATTTTGGCCCAGATGAGGCTACATGGTAAATGGAGGATGCCATGAGACAGGCATATCTGATTTTGTTTACTTTTGTACATGCATGTCATGTTGATAGATAATAACATCGAGGACGATGTTCCTTTAAGGTGGAGGGAATTGTAACACTCTGTTTCTCCCAGTTTGTAAAAATAACTATACTGGCCAAGAACTATGTAAAACCCAAAAATGTGAATGTGTGATGTGAATGGACCTTGTGAAAAATGTCAATGAATGTGAATAATATTATGAATATATATTGCAGGACTATTGAGAGGGATATGCTGAAAAAGAGACCATGATGGCTGGAGAAAGGTGGTGGAAGGCACCTGGAATGGTGGTGTTAACTTCCACCAAAACCAATATCGTATTTGGACTTCAATGGCCCGGAGAACCAAGAGTGGCTCGCTAGCCCCGAATTAAATGACTCGTCAGGATTGGTAGGTAAAGGGCTCCTCATGAGTAATGAGGGATGGGGGGTGAACTGCCCATCCATAGAGTCCTCAGACCTGACCACTATGAGGAAGATCGCGCCACACACAACCTCATAGAAAGGAGAAAAGGCAGGAAGAGTGGGCGATCAGGGGGAAAACGCAAGGGAAAGAAGAGAGGAAGAACTCTGGAAAAATACAGAGTGAGTGATAGCAGAGAAGAAGGAGAGTAACCTTTGTTCTCGGTCACTGGAAAACAGAGACGCAGTATCGCAGCATCGTGGTCTTAGCTCGGGGGTGGCTAGTGGTAAATCCGTTGGGATTTGCTGAGCCTACGGTTGGGTGGAAACGAGCACCCCTCTCAGCAGTTGCAATCACATCTGGTGTTATTTCTGATAAGTGTTTTTACATCTTGCATCTTGAAATTTATATGTTGACATGTATGCTCATAGTCTGTGTAGTTTTATGAATGGTTTGTGTATAAGACTTCCTATGTAGTGTTTTGATTTAGAAATGGTGGTTGCACGCTTATAATGGAAAGACTACGTACGGATTATGTTTTATAAATCGCTATTTATACACATATTGAATTAATTCAGACTTCAAGTCTGTTCTCGGGAAATCTATACCCTTATCTGTCTCAGGTAATACCCTGGATAGATCTCCCCATAGAGACACCCTTCTTAGAAAGCTCACCAAGAACCTGGAAAAGGATTTGAAGACGCAAGTCCTAGTAACCCTATACGAGGAAGAATGATCCTCTTGAAACCCTAAAATAACACCGATGGAATTACCGTGTTCTCTTCGCAAGAGTCGTTAAGGAGGCATTGGATGGTCAGGATTCTCCGTGGAGAATTTGCGAAGTCCCGAGAGCCGTCAGATCTTACAGAGGAGAAGGGGCATTACGGTAAGATTATTTTCAAGTTTTAAGTTCAGGAGAAATCAGACCGTAGGATATGAGTCGACAAGAACCATTGGATCACTCGCGTAATCTCATTTCTTGGGTTCGCGAGTTGAAGGGTTAAAACCCTTGCCTCAAGATTCGCGAGGTCACGAAAGGCAACGTCCTGAAGGGGTGAAAGGATTTGTGTGAGCCAGTTATTGGTGAAGTGCATCGGAACTCAGTATTTCGGGGTTTCGTGGGTTGAAGAACCGAAAGCTTAGCATCAGGATTCGTGAAGTTGCAAAGTCCGAAACTCCAAAAAGGCGGGAAGTTCCATTGTCGGACCTGCGTTGATGACGTGTCAAAATTTCGGCATTTCGGCATATCGACAGATAGGAGGTCGAGACTTTTGTCCCGAAAGTCCCAAAGCTGCGAGTTGCAATAAGGAGTAGCGAGGAGTTCGGGATCTCAGCACTTCGGGTGTCAGGATACAAAGGAGGTAGCGCTTCGGGAAGCAAGGTCGCGAAGTGTTGAAGCTGGGGATGAGGCACATGTGGTAGAACCACATGGTGGGCCCATGTGATAGATAGGTGGACAGGTGTCACCTAGTGAAAGGAGTCAACACCCGTTGACCTCTCGCGTCTCAGGGATTCGTGAGATAAGGGAATGAGTGTTCAACCCTTCGACTTGCGAAGTTGCGAGTAGCGAGAACGCGAGAGGGAAAGCTAACATCGCTTCTCAGGCTTTCGTGAAAGGAAGGTGCCAAGGTTGGATGCCACGACTTTGCGAGTGGCGAAGTCGCGAGAAGATCAGGACCGTCCATCTGAAGAGGACAAGTGGCAAAGATCGAGAGATTTTGCGAACTCAGAGGTTTGCAAGGTGAGTGTCCAGGGGTTGGGTGCTCCAAGTCGCAAGTGGAGAAATCACGAGGAACAAGGATAGCCATTGGATCCAGGTCAAGGAAGGACCATTGGATTAGGAGCTTCATCGTGTGCATCACGCATTCGGAGGTTCAGAGGTTGAGAGGACCTCATCTCGACTGTAGAAGTCGTGAAGTGTCGAGAGTCGAGGCACAAGAGAAGGGACACGTGGCAGGACTGCAAGGTGGGGCCCGCGTGGTTGACAGGCGGACATGCGTCGTCTAGGGAGAAGGATTCAACACTCTGTTGACTTCTCATGTCTCAAGGATTCACAGGATAAGAGCATGGAGGTTCAACCCTTCGACTTGCGAAGTCACTAGTTGCGACGGGAGCTAGTGTTTAGCCTAGCCGGTGGTCACGTGCAGAGGGCGCTGACAGAAGGAAGCTATACCCATTTCGTTATCTCGGGTATCGCAAGATTGGAAAGGAGGAGTCGAGAGTTTCGAATCACGAACTCGTGAGATTGCAAGTTGCGACAAGTACCTTTTGGGGTTAGGCCTTGGTCATAGCGTTGTGGTCAGTCAGAGAGGGTGGAGCTCGCGCCTAGTGCTGCTCGCACAGGGGAGCTTCCGAAAGGACCTGCGGATCGATTGGAAGGAGATTCCAGCTGGGAATCAAAAGAAGTCATTTTGGCTCATAAAGGAAACTGACCGATCCTTAAGACCGAGAGGTTGTGCAGAGAATCTGTCGAGGCAGAGGTGGCATTTGCAGTCTGTGCTAAGCCCCGTAGGATCTCGGGGATTCTGTCCCTCGAGAAAAGGCGAAAAATCTATTACGCCACAACGAGGTTGTGACAAATTGGTATCAGAGCATGGTTACAACACTTGGCCTGCTTGATCTCATGAACGGGTTGTGCAAAAGCTCCATTCGGAACACTCCTAAAAAGAGTAACCCCCTGTCTTAACCTTCCTAATCGAAAGACGAAGTTAAGAATGAAAAAAAAAAAAACCTTATGGTGTGTGTGAACATGTGAAAATATGAATTATGTACTGGCTATAAATATAAATATTGACTAACAACCAACGTTTTTTCTTTTGCACACAAGCGGAAGATCAACCGCGGGAAATTATCAACGCATAGTATGGTGACTCACCATGAAGTGGGAGAGGGCTCCAACAATAGAGTTGAAGAGTCTAATGAAAGGAGGGCAGCAGGGACCCCTCCAGGTCTAGCCAAGACTGTCAGGAGCCTCATGGTCGAATTACAAAGCTGTAAGGCCGACAATGAAAGGATGATGAAAGAAAAAGAAAAACAAACAGAAATTATCACAGTTTTACTGCAGAGTTTATCCGATCTACAAAGACAAATGCATCATTAAACTGAAACTCAGAAACATGGTCATATCAGTGGTCACACTGAGAGGAGAACCTCGAAAAAGTTTCGCCGCGGAGGTAAAGGACAAGCGTCGGATGATTCCTCTGAGAAGGAAGCTGGCAATTCGGAGGGCCAGTATAGTTATTTTTTCAAACTGGGGGAAACAGGGTGTTACACTTGTGCATTTTTTTCTTTAATTTTATTCATACTTGGAAAAATCTTAAAAAACTCTAAGGAAATTATCATGTTTGCACAGAAGGAGAAAATAAACAATTAAAAATAAATAAAAAGAGCTCAAAACACAAAGTTTTGCAAAAGTATCGATAATACCATCGGGATCAGGAGAAAAACGAATGAATCAAAATAACCTAAACGTCTAATGTCGATGAAAGTATTAGGAGAAGTGTTGATGAACTATCAGTGTCAGGGGGTAGTCCAATAAATTTGAAAAAAAATGTCAAGAATTATATCCATCATCGATAAGTCATCGATCATTCACTAGAATTCGTTAAATCTTCGAGGAAAAAAGTTAATAGATTTTGTCGATTGTTGATGAGCTATCGGGCATCGGTGAAAATAATATGAAGTCCACAATAAATGAATATGAGATCTTGTTGATCATCAATAAGCTATTGGCATTGGAAAAAATTTTAGGAATTGAGGATAAAAGAGGTAACACATATCAACCGATGTCGATGAACCATGAACTAGAAGAAAAATCTCAGTTGTCCAATCATAAGTAAGGATGAATCTTAATTGTTGAAGCTTTTTCATGTGAATTGTGTCTTCCTTCATGAACATACAGATCCATGTCACTTGCCACATCATCATGCCATGTCACTGACCATACAATTCCACATCACTAATTGTATTTCATCTATGCCACGTTAGTATGGCATGTCACTTTCCAAATCTTCGTACAAGTATGTGTCAGTTGCCACATCATCATACAAATACATGTGAATATGGAAATGCACACCAATAGAATAGAAATAATATAATCAGAATGTTCCTTCAATGACCAGGGAGAATTGTCGAATAACCGAGTTTTATAAACATTGTTTAACAAAAACAATTGACTCCTTATGAGAAAAATAAAGCGTGTCAAATGCAACAATTTTCGAAAGTGTTGATAAACTAGAAAAACAACATAAATATGTGTTTCTAGTCATTAAAACAGGATTGAATTTAGACATAATGAATTAATGGTGGAATTTAAACCTGCAAATATATAGGATCTCATTGTAATGATTTAAGTTGCATATAGATTTGGTCATAGAACACTTAGATTGAGCACTTGTTTCTATCTTTTTTTATATTTGCAATCAAGTGTTTGAGAATTCATTGTAGAAAAGAATTGTGTCTAAGGCCAATTGATTGATTGAGTTGTTTTCTACATCTGGTTATCTACGTCATCAAGATTAGTAAGAAACCTTCTATTAAGATTCTTCTTCAAACAGGTTTGCATTCATTTCTTCATCACCACGATTTCGTTTTGAATTGGGATTAAAAGCAATGGATCATAGCCTGATAATCGATTTATTTGATAGGAAAATGTTTCCAAGGAGAGTTACTCCTCGACGGTCCATGAAGACGCCAAAAGGGAAATCCATTCAGATGGGTAAAGCATCTACCCTTGTACCAGTGGAAGGAGAAGATCCATTAAAGAATTTGAAGTCAGTAATTGGGATTCCTTTAAAGAAGGTATTTGTTCAGCCGCCTCTATACAAAGATACCGAGTCAACCATGAAAACTAAGGTTTTCCTTCCCACTTGAAATGAACTTTTCATCAAATTCAGAGATGAAGATTACCCTACGTCAACACTACACATCGAACCACCCATCAAGGAAATAGATTAATAGGTATTTTCAAATGTCTGACGCTCACACTTACATATGGTTGCAACAGGGGCTCTCAGATTTATGTGCATTGAAGCATTAAAATAGATTATTAGCCATGATAATGAGAAGAACTACATAATTAACAATGAGAAAGGGTAATGTGTGGGTACTTTTCCCCTTGTTGAGATTAGTAAGTATTACAAGCTTCCTGAACTCGAGATTTTACTCAAGAATGATTGTTTGGTAGCATTTCACAAGAAGCATGATGTGGGAAAACTAGTGGCTAGCTGGTGGAAAGAAGATATGTAATACCCCAAGGCCGAGCCCCTGTTGAATTGTAATTGTGTTGTAGGCTAGTAAACCAAGTGTTATAAGTTGTAAAACTTATATGTTTATTAGGCCGGAGAGCCTAGATGCTTAAGGACAGTGAGCCAATTTTTGTATATGTAAACACTCATATCATTAATAAAATTACATCGTTGCATGTAGACTAACCACGAAGAAAGAGTTATGGGGGACTATGCCTCACTAGGTAGGGTAAGGGAAGGGGCTAAGTGTCTAGGAATAGGGGCTAAGCTAGAGGGCTTACCTCTAAAGGAATAATATTTTATTATTATTTCCTAAAGGCTAAGTTTGACATAATCGGTGTTGCCCTAAGTTCATGGAGAGGGAATGAGTGCTAAGTGGGGCTCATGCAGCTTCTGGAAGACATGTGTCAACCTGGGTGCATGTAGTTTATAGCTAGGAAATCAAGCTCGTTGGGGTATCATTTCCCATTCTGGCATGGCTTCACAAGTCTCACGTTCCCTCACCATTTTTGGGTTCTCTCACCATTTTTTGCGACTTTCAGGATTCTATGGAAGTTTTCCATCCTTCCTGAATCACCCATGGATCCATGGATTGAACCATTTCTCCATCATATGCATCCGAAAAAGCACGCACCTCGAGAACTTGCAGTCATATTTCTGTTATCCATTGTATCTCATGTGAAGTACAATGCACCTGTACTTTTCCTGAGCTCGTGCTGTGTCTTAATATTTGGCTATTACAACCCACGCAGTTCCTTAACTGAGAATGGTGTGTTTCCATCACTTGTTCTATACTGAGATTTTTTTTTTCCATCGCCCTTACTTGAATTGATTTAAGAGTTGGACTGAAGAATCAGATTGTTAGGCATGTGGTTTGAAGAGGCGGGTTGTCAAGATCGTGGATAGAAGAAGCAGGTTGTCAGGCCTGCAAGAAACTCTCTCCAGGTGAGAGAGGTTGTTGGGGAAGTGATTTCCCAAAGGGAGCCCAACTGTAGCTATAGTTATCGGAGAATTCATGTATGTCCTGTTGTTGAAGCCTTGGAAGGGAAGTTAGGCAGCCGAAGGGCTATTGAGCAGAGAAGGGTCACACTTCCTGGGATGGGACATGCATGTGGGGGATGAGAGGTTGCAGGCTATTAGTGTGAGCTAGATCCTCGGAGAAAATACTTCATGTGATATGTGTGACTCTCTTATTGTCCTTGCTAATCCTGGGAATCCCTTGCCCGGTGGAGTTTAGTCCCAGCTCAAAGGTGACCCGCTATTGAGCGTGATGAGCAGCATGGTCTAAGGTTGGGAGGTCCATGGAAGGTCTGCATGCAGTTGGTAGTCATCTATTAAAAGATAAGTACCAAATATTTGTGATTGTTTTCGGTGTAATTGTACATGTGTTATAATTGATGAGTAATTCCTGGATATATCATAAATGTTGTATGTGTAGGCTTACTCTCATTTCCACATTAATTTGTGTGTTATTAGAATATGTTTCCTGTATACATATATTGTCTGTATGTTGTAATGTTGTTTCCACATGATTAGTGGCATGAATCGAATGTTATAGCTGTTAATTTGCGTTAGATAGATATGCATATAAATATACATATGGTATTAGAGCATGAAATTTATTTGGTGGCGTTGTCTAGCCTGTTGTAGGCCGGAGACGTTACAAATTGGTATCAGAGCTAAAATAAAGGATCTGGTTTATTGGGTAGCATGTCCTGGTAGAGGTTGTAGGCTGGCGATGTCACAAATTAGTATCAGAGCCAAGGTTTCAACATTGAGCCTAGATGGGCCATGTTAGTGGAAGTTGAAGCAAAAGTTTGGAAAGGAATTATAGTCGAAATGGACAAAATTCAAGTTCAGAGCCCATGGTTTCAACACTGAACCTAGATGGGCCAAGAACGAGTGCTAGAATGGCATTGAGAGAACACTTGGACTATGTTCAAAAGCATAGGAGGTGTAACGGTTTCATAAATGGATACAGAGAAGGAAACCATAACATTTGTGGTGATTGGGCCGTAGGATCTATTTGGAAGAAGGAGGATCCTTCACAACCATCAGATCTGGAGAAAAGTGCATGAAGGTTAACCTCCAAGTCATTTCAGACTTCGCGACTTCGGTGAATTTTATGAGTTATAAGAGAAAGAGAGGCCAAAGCCCAAAGTTCTGAAGTCCCGAAGAGGATCTACATTGTAGATCCATAGGGGGAGGTGGTTATCGTTGGATTTGATCAAGGAAAGATCATCTTGATTCAGGAGTTTGGAGTTTAGGAGAACTGGAGTGTGTTGATGCAAAAATCATTGAAGCCTGAAGTCTCAAAGAAAAAGAGTAGAAGTGACGTGGCTTGCTGAAGTTACTCAAAATGATGTGGATAGATGAGATGTGTGCCATGTGTCAGTGAGTTAAGAACCTTTGGATGATTGAAATTCCCGTTAGAACGTGACATGTGCCACCCATCTGATTGGGCCACATGTCCACTTCTAATATTTCACCATGTGGGCCTCCTATTTAGAATGGATGGTGGGGCCCTGATGGTCATAGTAGATGCATGGCGCCAGATCATGAAGTCCATATATTGGACACTCTAGAAGAAATGGTTCATGATGGAATGGGAGGAAGAAATCCTTCGAAGTCCCGAAGCTCCGAAGCTCCAAAGTCCCGAAGCTCTAAAGCTCCAAAGTCCCTGAGCTTCGAAGCCAAGAGTTCCATAGTGGGTATCATTCATTGGATGCTAGGAATTCATGCTAGGAATTGTCAGTTCGTTGTTTTTCGGTGTTTGGGACGCGTGGAAAAATGGAAAACATCCTAAGTTCTAGAGTCTGATGTTTCAAGGCTTTGGATAAGCACCCAAATCATTAGCACTGGGTCAAAGTCATGGTCACATGTGAATCGAGGGATGAAGAAAAGGGGGTAGCGCCCAAAAATTGTTGTAGAATAGAGTTGGGCTTAGAGATAGAAGCCCAAGGTGTTCTTGACTGACCAATTTCTGTTGGAAATGGAATCTAAGATTCTGTTTGGTTGAATCAGATTGGGTTATTCTATAAAACTATTGAAGTCTGATAGTCTGATAAAAATTTGGTTGACTGCACATTTTTCAGATTTAACAATTGATATAACCAAATTGAATTGATCCTAGGTGCAGAGAAATGGAGGAGGCACAGGATGCTTACATCTTGGAGAATGAAGCTAGAGGTATGGATGTCCATTTGGGAATTGAAGGAACGAAATATAATGGGCATGGAGAAGAGATAAGTAAAGAAGTGAGCATGATGAAGCTCATAAAAAATTTCCAAAAATATGTCCAAATCCATAAAACGGATAATGAAAGGATTATGAAAGACAAGGACCAGCAAGAAGACTTCAACATGAAGTCGATACAAATCCTGGAAATAAGAGAAAAAAAGTTGGATAAGGAGAGTGGCTCCAGCAAAACAGGAAGTCACGGGACCCTTGAGAAGAAATGAATATCAAGAAGTGGTAGCAGACGTCACCGTGACTCCCTAAAGAATTCCACTAAGGGAGCACACAACAACTCAAGTCCATCCCCTATTAGGAAGCATAAGAGGTCTTGGGTGGATGAGCAACGAGGAGAAATGAACAAAATCAAACCTCCTACATTTGATGGTAAACACAAGAAGGATGAAGATGCAGATACTTGGTTGTTGGGCATGAGAAATTATTTTCAATTGCATAATTATTCTTCTCATGCAGAGGGAAGAATTTCTATCTACCAACTTAAAGGAAAGGCAGCCATGTGGTGGGATCAACTTGTGCAGGTGCAACACATTAAAGAGAAAAATGTTACTTGGAGGGAATTCAAGAAGTATTTCAAAAAGAAAAGAAATACTTGACTAAGAGGTACTATGACAAGAAAATGAAAGAGTTGTTTGAACTCAAGCTTGGGAGTATGACAATAGATGAATATGAAAGAAGGTTTTTCGAATTGTTGAAGTATGTTTATTTCATCAAGGATTAAATAGTTAATATTCAGATGTATTTGAGTGGTTTGCCACCATTCGTCAGTGACAAAATACAATATGATGATCCCAAAACATTGGAGGAGACCATAAGATGAGCTAAGGGTCTATATGATCAACAAAAAGCAAGGCCAACTTTCCAAAAATCTTGGGAATACAAGAATAAATTCAAGATGGATCAAAGGAAGAAAGAAACTAAGCCACCATTCTTCATAAATAATCCTTAGGGACAACCAACTTCTAGAGAGCCCAAAATGATTGAGATAGGTGTTCAAAGGCCAAGGCATCCACCTATCCAATGTTGGGGTTGTAAAGGACATCACATGTTTAGAGATTCTCCTCACAAAAGTGACAAAGTGAGAGTTGTTTACAATGTATAACGAGCGAAAACAGTGGGCGACATGGGCATAAATGTACCCAAGATCTATGCAACCCTGGAAGACAAGCAAGTAGAGTATCAGTCACATATGATTGAATTGGAAGGTATGATCCACAACCAAACCATTACTATTTTAATTGATCCGCAAGCTAGTCATATTTATATAGATCCTAAGATGGTGGAAAGTTTGTATTTGCTAAGAAACAAGAATGGAAAATATCGGTTGGTGTAGCTGGCTGTCGGAGCCAAAAGAAAAGTTAATGAGATGGTTAAGTCATGTCTTATGCACATGAATGAGATGAGAACAAGGATAGATTTGAACATCTTTCCTTTAGGTTCCTATGACTATCTAATTGGGTTGGATTGGTTGGACCAACATCATTCTATCCTAGACTATCATAAAAAGGAATTTACTTTCTTGGATGAGGAAGGGAACATAAGGAAATTCCAAGGAATTCCCTAGGCAGTTGTTGTCCAAGAAATTTCAGCAATGCAACTGAAGAAATGCTACAGAAAAGGGTGTCAAATATTTTCAGCTCATATGGAGGAAGAATCTAAGGATAACGTGCCAAATTTGGAGGATCATGCAATCCTGGAAGATTTTGAATATGTGTTCAAGAGGTACCAAGACTACCCCCAAAGAGAGATATTGATTTCTCCATAAATTTGATACATTGGCCAACTCCAGTATCAAATACTCCTTACAGAATGAGTACACCAAAGCTGAAGGAGTTGCAAATGCAGCTTGAAGAACTTTTGAAGAAGGGGTATATACACCCAAGTGTATCACATTGGGGTGCCCCAGTCTTGTTTGTGAAGAAGAAATAAGGGACATTAATATTGTGCATCGATTTTAGACAATTGAACAAGGTAACTATAAAGAACAAGTATCCCTTACCAAGGATTGATGATCTCTTTGACCAGTTGAAGGATGCAAGGATATTTTTGAAGATAGATCTCAGGTAAGGATTAAAGAGGAAGATATCAACAATACCACCTTCAGGACAAGGTATGGTCATTATGAGTTCACAGTGGTTCCATTTGGGTTATCAAATGCACTAGCTATTTTCATGTGCTTAATGAATGGTGTTTTCAGAGAATATTTAGACAAGTTTTTCATTGTCTTTTTAGATGAAATCCTTGTATATTCCCAGCCAGAATAAGTGCATGAGAATCATTTGAGGATGGTGTTGCAAGTACTAAGAGAGCATCAGCTGTATTCCAAATTGATAAAGTGCTCATTTTATCAAAATCGAATTCACTATTTGGGGCATACCATATCAGAAGAAGGAATAGCAGTGGACCCTAAAAAGATAGAAGCCATTAGAGGGTGGACATCACCTAAGAATGTGACATAGGTCAGATCATTCATGGGCCTTCTGGCTACTAAAGAAGATTCATTATGGGGTTTTCAATAATAGCTTACTTCTTCACTTCCTTGCAAAGGAAGGGGAAGAAGTTTCAATGGACAACAGAGTGGGAAATGAGCTTCCAGCAATTGAAGAAATTATTAACTAGTGCTCCAATTTTAAGGATTGTAGATCCAAATGAAGATTTTGTGGTGTGGACATATGCATGCAAAAAAGGACTTGGTGGAGTCCTTAGTCAAAATAAGTTTGTTGTATATTATGAATCAAGGAATTTGAAAGAGAATGAAAGGATCTATGCCACTCATGATTTGGATTTGGCATCCATATTGAACGCCTTGAATAAATGGAAGAACTAACTCATGGGAAATATATTTAAGGTAAGGACAGACCATAATGGTCTGAAGTATTTGTTTGATCAACCTACTTTGAATTCCAAGAAAAGCAGATGGTTAGAATTTCTCAGTGAATATGACTTTGATATAAAGCATATCAAGGGGAAAGAGAACAAAGTGGTTGATGCACTCATCAGGAGAGTGCATGAACTACATTTTACAGCCATTAGAATGTATCAAACTAATGTTAAAGGCATAATTTTAGAGGATGCAAAATCATATTTGCAATACATGGAATCGGTAACAAAATTGCAGCAAGGTAAAATGCAACAGAAAGTCGAGGATTATGAATTGGGAATTGATGGAATTATCTTGTACGGAAACAGAGTTTATGTACCCAATTCTCTTGAATTGAGGAGTGAAATTTTAAAATAAATGCACAATGTACCTTATGAGGGACACCCAGGATATCAAAAAATAATTTCAGCAGTCAAGAGACAATATTATTGGCCAGGCATAAAGAGGGAAGTTGTTGATTTTATTGCCAAATGATTGGAATTTCAAAAGGTAAAGGATGAGCATCAACACCCAACTAGTTTTCTACAACCATCAACCATTCCTGAGTGGAAGCGAGAAGTGGTGACAATGGATTTCATCACATGATTTCCTAGAACAAGAAAGCAGCATGATGCAATCATGGTGGTGGTGGGCAAGCTTACTAAAGATTCTCATTTCATCCCTATGAAAGTTACTAACGAGGCAACCAATGTTGCCAATATATATATGAGGGAAGTAGCATGCTTACATGGCATACCCAAGAAAATTGTGTATGACAGAGACCCAAAGTTTACCTCAAAGTTTTGGAAGGAGTTATTCAAAGGGTTTGGAACAAATATGAACTTCAACACAACCTATCATCCTAATTCTGACGGGAAAACAAAAAGGGTGAAGCAAGTGATAGAGGACATGCTAAGGATGTATGTAATGGATAAACCATATAAATGAGAATATTATATACACTTGGTATAATTTTCCTGCAACAATGGGTATCAAGCATCACTGAAGATGAGCCTGTTTGAAGAACTTTATGAAAGAAAGTGCAACACCCCAGTAAGTTGGGACAACCCAGCTGATAGGGAAGTGGTTGGGCCAGAGTTGGTCAAGGAAATGGAAGAGAAAATGTTGAAGATAAAGTAGAATTTGAAGGTTGCCCAAGATAGGAAGAAAATCTATGTTGATAAGAATAGAAATCATAAGGAGTTTAAAGTAGGGGATCATGTATTCTTGAAAGTTAAGGCCAACAAAAGTTCCCTAAAGTTGGGGAACAGTTCCAAGTTGGAAGCCAGATATTGTCGTCTATTTGAAATCCTAGAGAAGATTGGTCTAGTAGCATATATGCATACATTGTTTTCATCTATGTCTATACATAATGTATTTCATGTCTCATTGCTTAAGAAATATATACCTAATGCTAATCATGTTATTGATTGGAATGTGATTCAGGTGGATCAATAAAGTGCTTTTCAGGTGCATTTGGTGTGCATATTGGATCGAAAAAGAAAAAAACCTTAGAATTGATCCATAGCACTTGTAAAATTCCAATGGATTTGGTACGATCCTGAGGACGCAACATGGGAGCATGAAGATGCTATGTGGGTAGAGTACACGCATTTTTTTGAATATTTTGGAAATCTTGTTGTTTTTTATGTAAATAAGTTGCACTGAGGACAGTGCAAAAATAAGGGGAAGGGATTGTAACACCCCAAGGCCGAGCCCCTGTTGAATTTTAATTTTGTTATAGGCTGGTGAGCCAAGTGTTATAAGATGGAAAACTTATATGTTTATTAGGCTGGAGAGCCTAGATTCTTAAGGCCAGTGAGCCAATTTTTGTATATGTAAACACTCATATCATTAATAAAATTACATTGCTACGTGTAGACCGGCCATGAATAAAGAGTTATGAGGGATTAAGCTTCACCATGTAGGGTAAGGGAATGGGCTAAGTGTCTAGGAATAGGGGCTAAGCTAGGGGGATTACCTCTAAAGGAATAATATTTTATTATTATTTCCTAATGGATAAGGTTGACATCATCGGTGTTGTCCTAAGTTCTTGGAGAGGGAACGAGTGCTAAGTGGAGCTCATGAAGCTTCAGGAAGACATGTGTCAACCTGGGTGCATGCAATTTATATTTGGGAAAGATAATTCGTTGGGGGTTTGCTTCCCATTCTGGCGTGGCTTCGCAAGTCTCACATTCCCTCACCGTTCTCAGGTTCTCTCACCATTTTTCGTGACCTTCACGATTCTCTGGAAGTATGTCATCCTTCCTGAATCACCCATGGATCCACGCATTGAACCATTTCTCCATCATCGACCTATAAACAAGCATGGACCTTGGGAACCTACAGTTGTATTTGAGTTATCCATTGCATCTCCTATGAAGTACAATGCATCTCTACTTTTCCTGAGCCCGTGTTGTGTCTTAATAGTTGGTTGTTATAGCCCACACAATTCCTTGACTGAGTGTGTCTTGATTTCATCACCTATTCTATATTGAGATTTGTTGTTTCCATTGCCCTCACTTGAATTGACTTAGGAGATGGACTGAAGAAGCAGGTTGTCAGGCCTGTGGTTTGAAGAGGTGGTTTGTCGGTGTAACGTCCCTGGCCATCATCCCACTGGTCGAGCAAATGCTATTGTGCATAACAACATTCTCATACTTATGTAATATGCATTTAAATGAAGTTAATGGATTAACAGAGTAACATATAATTACTTCCATCATAAAGAATTAATGAAATCAACAGTAAGCATCATCACAACAAAATGCATGATAATATAGTAAGTATCACAAACTAACATCACATATAAATTAAGTACAACATTAATACATATATTTGAAGTTGTAGTAACTCCACCTACCACATGCAGACCTTCCATGAACCTCCCAGCCTTAAACCACACTGCTCATCACTCTCATCAGTGGGTCACCCCCAAGCTGGGACCAAGCTCCACCCAAGGTAAGGGAATCCTAAACTAGGTTGAGTTTACAGGGAAACTGCACAAAATAACCAGAAGGATTCTTCCCAGGATGCCTTCTTACGCCCACTACTCACGGACTCTCAATCCCCACATGTCTGTTCCACATGAGAGTATACACCTTCAAAAGCACAATCCATCAGTGCTTCACCTCCCTCTCTAGGCCTCGACAACAAGCTGGATCAAGAAGTCTCAAAGCTCCATAGCTGGTGCTAGACTCTCTCTGGGAGAAAACCACTTCCCAACAAACTCCTTCACCTGGAAAGAGCTGCTCACATGCTTGACATATTGCCTCTTCAACCACGGGCCTAACCACCCTACTCTTCCACCAGCTTCCACTTCAATTCCCACAAGGTGAGGATAACAACAACAACAATAACAATTCGGTTAACTCATGTGTGACAACAGCAACAGGAATTTGGGTATGAACATCCAAAAATGACAACAAACCACACTTAGACACAACACGGTTCAGGCCATATCCAGGATGTTTCATCTTCAGAATAAAACAACACAGGTCGACTTCACGGTTATTTGTTTTCAGAGATGCGTGAGGTTATGCAAAGGTCGATCCCAGAGCTCAAACAAATTCATGGAGGATGGGAAAATGGATAGCAAATAATCTTCCCATGAGGGTTTCCTTCACTCTACATGGGTATGTAGAGGCAGACGCATAGGCAAAATGGTTCATATGCCCCAGATCCCCCATGAACTTAGGCGGAGGATGACAGAATGAGGAGAACACCCCCTCGACAACTGACATCTACAAATTTTAACTGCATGTGCTTGGGTCGATGCATGTCACCCATGAAGCTGCATGCGCTCCATCAGCATGCATTCCTCTCCAGGAACTTAGGACAACACTCAAAATTTTCCACCTTAGTTTTAAAGAAATAATAATAATAATAAGTTATTATCGCTTTCTAGAGGTAAGCCCCCTTAGGTTATCCCCTAGGCCCAACACTTAGCCTTTATTTCCACATTTCAGCCCCCATTCCCTTACCCACTTTGTGGAAGCTTAGTCCCCCATTACTCATTCATCGTGGTCGGTCTTCACGCAGCGGTGATCATATTTCTATTAACGTTCTGCATAATTACATATACAAAAATAGGCTCCTAGCCTTAACACTTAGGCTCTCCGGCCTAACAAACTCATAAGCCTTACCAACTTATCAATACTCGGCTCACCAGCCTACAAAACATGATTTACAATTCATAAACATGATTACAACAGGGCTCGTCCTTGGGGATTTTACAATCCCCTCCCCTTACTTTTGCACTGTCCTCAGTGCAACTTTCACACAACATCAACAAGATTTCCAAAATATTAAAAAATATGCAGGTATTTTGCCTGCATAGCATCCTCATGCTCCCATGTCATGTCCTCGGGACCGTGCCAGGTCCACTGGACCTTTACAATCCCTATAGCTCGATTCCAGAGTTGTTTTCTTTTCATGTCCAATATGTGCATAAGATGCACTTGCAGGATACCTTCTTGCTCCACCTGAATCACATTCCAATCAATAACATGATTAGCATCAGGTATATATTTCTTAAGCAATGAAAAATGAAACACATTATGTATAGTCATGGATGTAGGTAATGAAAAAATATATGCAACTGGCCCAATCCTTTCTAGGATTTCAAATGGCCCACAAAATCTGGCTGCCAACTTGGTACAATTTCCCAGCTTCAGGGAACTTCTATTATCTTTTACTTTCAGAAAAACATGATCACCCACTTTGAATTATCTGTGGGTTCTATTTTTGTCAACATAAATTTTCTGCCTGTCTTGGGCAACTTTTAAATTCTGCTTAATTTTAAGCATTTGCTCTTCCATTTCCTTGAGCAACTCTGGCCCAATTACTACCCTGTCAGCTGGATTATCCCATCTTACTAGAGTATTGCACTTTCTGCCATAAATCACTTCAAATGGGCTCATCTTCAATAACTCTTGATACCCATTGCTGTAAGTGAATTCTACCAAGTGTAGGTAGTCTTCCCATTTTGATGGTTTGTCCATCACATACATTCTCAGTATGTCTTCTATCACTCTGTTCACCCTCTCTGTCTATCCATTAGACTCAGGATGATAAGTTGTACTAAAGTTCAGATTCGTTCTTAATCCTTTGAACAATCCTTTCCAAAAAATTTAGGTGAATTTCAGGTCTCTGTCAGACACAATTGTTTTAGGAATTCCGTGAAATCGTGCCACTTCCTTCATGAAAATATCAGCAACATCTGTTGCCTTGTGAGTAGTTTTCAGTGGAATAAAATGGGCAGCTTTTGTGAGCTTGTCTACCACTACCATGATCGAATCATGCAGCTTGCCTTTTCTGGGCAATCCCATAATAAAATCCATTGTCACCACTTCCCACTTCCATTCAGGAATGGGGAAAGGTTGCAACAACCCTATTAGGTGTCTGTGCTCACCTTTAACCTTCTGGCATTCCATACATCTGGCGATATATTCAACAATCTCTTTCTTCATACCTAGCCAAAAGTAATGGCTCATGACTGCTACCATAGTCTTTTAATATCCAAGGTGCCCAGCATAAGTCACGTTATGTATTTCTCTTAGAATCCCAAGTTTCAAACCCTGGACATTGGGTATATAAACTCTGTTTTGTACAGAAGTATTGCATCAGCTTCCAAGGTGTAATTTTCCTCTTTTTGTGGTCTCTCACTCTGTTGTAGCTTTGCTACCAAGTCTCTGTACTACAAATATGCATTTTCAACTTCCAAAGTTCTATCCTTAATATCAGTTGTGTACATGCTAATGGATGAAGCATGTAAGTTGTGCACCTTTCTACTGAGTGCATCGGCCACCTTGTTTTCTTTCCCTTTGATATGCTTGATATCAAATTCGTATTCACACAGAAACACCAACCACCTACTCTGCCTGACATTTAAGGAAGTATTTCAGACTGTTGTGGTCTATTCTCAATTCAAATCTCCTTCCCATGAGGTAATTTCTCCATTTCCTCAGAGCGCGAACAATTGCTGCCAACTCCAAATCATGAGTGGCATAATTCTTTTCTTTCTCTTTCAGCTTGCTGGACTCATAACACTTTACGAATCCATTTTGACTGAGAACTCCTCCCAACACTTCTTTACATGCATCTATTCACACCATGAAATCCACATTTGGATATACAATCCTCAAGATTGGAGGGTTGGTTAACAACTGCTTCAATCGATGGAAACTTTTCTCACACTCTTTCGTCCACTGAAACTTTTTCTCTTTCCATTGCAAGGAAGTGATAGGGTGAGCTATCTTTGAGAACCCTGTGATAAACCTTCTGTAATAGCCCGCTAGACCCATAAATGATCTAACTTCCACCACATTCCTTAGCGTTGACCATTCTCTGATGGCCTCAACCTTCTCAGGATCCACGATGATCCCTTCTTCTAAAATAATGCACCCCAATTAATGGATCTACCTTTGATAAAATGAACATTTGCTCAATTTGGCATACAACTTGTGTTCTCTCAACACTTGCAGCACCATCCTCAGGTGTTGTTCATGCTCTTCCTCTAACTTGGAATACACCAGAATGTCATCCAGGAAGACTATGACAAACTTGTCTAGATAGTCACTGAATACACCATTCATCAAGAACATAAAAATAGCAGGTGCGTTCGACAACCCAAACAGTACCATTGTGAACTCATAATGACCATACCTTTTTCTAAAGGAGGTCTTGCTGAAGTCTTCATCATTTATTTTACCTGGTGATATCTGGATATGAGATCTATCTTCAAAAATATTTTCGCACCTTTCAATTGATCGAAAAGATCGTCAATCCTCAGTAGAGGATACCTGTTCTTGACAGTTACTTTGTTCAACTGTCTGAAATCAATGCACAGCCTCAATGTCCTGTCCTTCTTCTTCACGAATAGGACCGGGGAACCCCAATATGACACGCTTGGGTGAATCTACCTCTTCTTTAGAATCTCTTCAAGCTACAATTGCAACTCTTTCAGCTCTGGCGTACTCATTCTATAAGGAGCTTTCGACACTGGAGCTGCTCCAAGCATCAAATTTATAGAGAAATTGATATCTCTCTTCGGAGGTAGTCCAGGTACCTCTTGAAATATGTCTTCAAACTCTGTTAGTACCATATGGTCTCCAATATTTGAGACTTCATCTCCGTATGCTTCCTCCACATGGGCTACAAACAATTGACAACCTTTCCTGTAGCACTTTTTCGGCTGCATTGCTGAGTTTCTCTAACAACCACAGCTCTGGGAATTCCTTGGGACTATTTTTTGATTCCCCTCCTCATCCAGGCAAGTAAATTCCTTGTTACGATAGTCCAAGAGGGCATGGTGTTGGTTCAACCAATCCATCCCAATTAAACAGTCATAAGAGCCTAAAGGCAGAATATTCAATTTAGCATTTGTGCTCAATCCCTTCATGTCCATAGGACATGACTTAACCAACTCAGTGACTTTCCTCTTGGTTCCTGTAGCCAACTGCACTAACCAAGACTTTTCATTTTTTCTTCTTGATAAATGCAAACTTTCCACCACCCTAAGATCTACATAACTATGGCTAGCCCCTGAATCAATTAAAATAGTAAATGGTTGGTTGTTAATCATACCTTCCACTTCAATTATGTGCGACTGAAATTCAAATTTCTTGTTGTCTAGGGTCGCATAGATCCTTGGCATTCTACTTCCCATGTCCTCCACTATTTCAACATGTTGAACATTATGGACAGCTCTTGCTTTGCCATTTTTATGGGGACAATCTATGTACTTGTGGTTCTTTTTACAGACCCAACATTGAATGGGTGTTTGTCTCATCCTTTGTTCCCCCACTTCATCCATTCTCTTCTCTCTAAATGATGGCTGTCCTTGAGGACTATTTCTGAAAAAGGGAGGTTTGTTTCCCTTCTGCCTCTGTTCTTTCTTAAACTTCTTTTGGTCATCCCAATCCTTCTGAAAGCTAGGATTTTCTCTTTGATGTTCATATAATCATTTCACTCTTCTTATTATTTCTTCCATAGTCTTAGGATCATCATATTGAATCTTGTCACCAATGGGAGGTGGAAGTCCACTCAGATACCTCTGAATCTTGACAGCCTCATCTTTGATGAATGGAACATACTTTAGTAATTCAAAAAACCTTCGTTCATATTCATCAATGGTCATGCTGCCCAGCTTGAGTTCGAAGAACTCCATCTTTCTGTCATAGTATCTTTTAGTCAGGTATTTCCTTTTGAAATACCTCTTGAATTCATTCCAAGTGATATCTTTCTCTCTAATATGTTGCACCTGCACAAGTTGATCCCACCACATGGATTCCTTTCCTTTTAGTTCATACATCTCAATTCTTCCTTCTGCATGAGAGGAATAATTATGCAGTTGGAAATATTTCCTCATGCCAAGAAACCATGTTTCAGCATCTTCCTCCTTATTATGTTCTCCATCAAATGTAGGAGGCTTAATATTGTTCATCTCCCCTTTCAATTCATCCACTTCAGATCTTTGGTGTTTTCTGGTAGGGAATGGGCTTGAACTACTGTGTGCTTCCTTACAGAAATTCTTTGGGGAGTGATGATGATGTCTACTACCACTCTTCGATCTTCTTCTTCTCTCAAGGGCCCTGTAACTCCCTGTTTTGCTTATGTCACTCTCCTTTTCCAATTTTCTTTCTATTCTTTCCAGGCTCTTCAACATCTTTAAGTTAAATTCACCCTGTTGATCCTTGACCCCCATGAGATTTCAGCTATTGGATCGGCGAGCCTGGGCATATTTCTGTAATCTTTCAATGATTTTCATCATATGCCCTTCCTTATCCAATTCTCTTCCATGCCCATTGGATTTTGATCCTTCGACTCCCAAGTTGACATCCCTTCCTTCTCTTTCATTCTTTGAATTGGAGGCAATCCACACCTCTTCCATTTCTATACTCGGCATCGATTCGTGGTTGTCCTGACACTCGTTGAACTCTACACACAAAATGTCCAATCAACCAAAATTTGTCAGGCCTTAAACCCTTAATAAAGCTACAACATTCATAAACCAACACGAATAAGAAAACATTTTGATTCCATGAATTTTCTGAGCTCTGTTTGGCTCTGTAATTTCTAGGCGATAGCCCCCATTTTCGTAGTCCCTAACCCATGCCTCCATGGGCCATGATCAAACGATAAATTGCTAGGTGCTACAAGGATCTCCAAACGAAACTTCGGGTTTCAGGATTTCAGGGTTTCAGGTTTCGGGTTTTTGGTCCCGGAGGTTCTCGCACTCGCTTCCCTCTCCAACTCCCAACTCTTGAACTTCTGACCTCTCTCCCCCTAGGCCCACAACATAGATGTCACCAACCAAGGTAGTGACACATGGTGTCCTTAAGAAAGTCCACATCACTTCCAGTGACGTCATAGGGTCCCACCACTTTCACTTTTCATTTCGGAGTTTTGGGCATCGGGAGTTCGTGCATCCACAAATTTCGAACTTTCATTTGTCGAAATTCCAAAATTAAAATCTATTCCTCTAATTGATCCAATGGTCAAGATCCTCTCCTATGATCTATGGTGTAGATTGTTTCAGGATTTCGGGGTTTTCGGTTTCAGAGGTGTTCACCTCTCCTCACTTCCCATCTCCCAACTTTGTGAAATCCAAAAGGTTCTCGCGACTAACTCGAGCGCGACACCACAAGATCTAACGATTGAGCCCTCCTCCCAGATCTATGGCGTAGATCTTCTTGGGTTTTAGGGGTTCTATGTCTCAGTTCTCCTCACTTTTTCTCGACAGCTGAACTCCCAAAAGGCTTCTCAGATATCCTTCCGGCACCTTCTCTGGATCTAACGGTAATAAGGGATCTCCTTTCCTCCCGATCAGATCCAATGGCTCCAACACTTCATTCATTGAGCTCTCTCTCTCTCCCTATGGCCATATACCACACCGACTACGGGTTTTATAATACTACTACACCTCCTAAGCTTTGTAACACAACCAAGTGACTCCTTGGCACTCGGGAACATTCAAAGATCCAAAAATTGGTTCTTCCAAACATGATTCCCACCTGAAATTTGGGTCCAATGACCACTTATCCAGCCGATTCAGGTTCAGTGTTGTAAACCACGCTCTGATACCATATTGTAACGTCCTTGGTCGTCATCCCACTAGTTGGGAAAATGCTATTGTGCGGAACAACATTCTCATACTTATGTAATATGCATTTAAATGAAGTTAATGGCTTAACAGAGTAACATATAATTACTGCCATCATACAGAATTAATGAAATCAATAGTAAGCATCATCACAACAAAATGCATGATAATATAGTAAGTATCACAGACTAACATCGCATATAAATTAAGTACAACATTAATACTTATCTTTGAAGCTGTAGTAATTCCACCTACCACGTGCAGACCTTCCACTATCCTCCCAGCCTTAGACCACGCTTCTCATCACTCTCAGCAGTGGGTCACCCCCAAGCTGGGACCAAGCTCCACCCAAGGTAAGGGAATCCTAAACTAGGCTAAGGTTACAGGGAAACTGCACAAAATAACCAGAAGGATTATTCCCAGGATGCCTTCTTACCCCCACTACTCATGGACTCTTATTTCCCACATGTATGTTTCGCCTGGGAGTATACACCTTCACAAGCACAGTCCATCAATGCTTCACGTCCATCTCTGGGCCTTGACAACAGGACAGATCAAGAAGTCTCAGAGCTCCGTAGCTGGTACTAGACTCTCTCTGGGAGAAAACCACTTCCCAATAGACTCCTTCACTTGGAAAGAGTTGCTCACAGGCCTAACAACCTGCCTCTTCAACCACGGGCCTAACCACTCGACTCTTCCACCATATTCCACTTCAATTCCTGCAAGGTGAGGATAACAACAACAATAATAGCAATTCAGTTAACTCACGGGTGACAGCAGCAACAAGAATTTGGGTGTGGACATCCAAAAATGGAAACAGACCACACTTAGACACAACATGATTCATGCCATATCCAGGATGTTTCATCTTCACAATAAAACAACACAGGTTGGCTTCACAGTTTTCTATTTTCAGAGATGTGTGAGGTTATGCAAAGTTCGATCCCAAAGCTCAACAAAATTTACAGAGGATGGGAAAATGGATAGTGAACAATCTTCCCATGAGGGTTTCCTTCACTCTGTGTGGGTATGCAAAGGCAAACACATAGGAAAAATGGTTCATACGCCCGAGATCCCCCGTGAACTCGGGTGGAGGATGAGAGAATGAGGAACGAACCCCCTCCATGACTAACTTCTGTAGCTTTTAACTGCATGTTCCTGGGCTGACACATGTCACCCATGAAGCTGCATGCACTCCATCAGCATGCATTCCTCTCCAGGAACTTAGGACAACACTCAAAATTGTCCACCTTAGTTTTAAAGAAATAACAATAATAAATTATTATCCCTTTCTAGAGGTAAGCCCCCCTAGATTAGCCCCTAGGCCCAACACTTAGCCTTTATTTCCGCCTTTCAACTCCCATTCCCTTACCCACTATGTGGATGATTAGTCCCCCATCACTCATTCATCATGGTCGGTCTTCATGCAATGGTGTTCATATTTTTATTAATGTTCTGCATAATTACATATACAAAAACAGGCTCCTGGCCTTAAAACTTAGGCTCTCCAACCTAATAAACTCATAATCCTTACCATATTATCAATACTTGGCTCACTAGCCTACAAAACATGATTTACAATTCATAAACATGATTACAACAGGGCTCATCCTTGGGGATATTACAGTCAGGCCCGTGGATTGAAGAAGCAGATTGTCAAGTCTATAAGCAACTCTCTCCAGGTGAGAGAGGTTGTTGGGGAAGTGGTTTCCAGGAGGGAGCCCAAATGCGGGTATAGTTCTCGGAGAATTCCTATTCGGGATGTTGTTGAATCCCTAGAAGGGAAATGGTTCAGGCGAAGGAATGTTGAGCAGAGAAGGGGCACACTTCCTGGGGTGGGATAGGCATGTGGGGGATGAGAGGTTGTAGGCTATTAGTGTGATATGGCTCCTGGGAGAAAATCCTTCCTATGATATGTGTAACTTTCCTATTTTCCTTGCCAATCCTAGGAATCCCTTGCCCGCTGGAGTTTAGTCCCAGCTTGGGGTGACCCACTGTTGAGCATGATGAATAGTGTGGTCTAAGGATGGGAGGTTCATGGAAGGTATGCACATAGTTGGTGTTCATCTATTAAAAGATAAGTACCAAATATTTGTGATTGTATGTTGTGTAATTGTACATGTGTTATAATTGATGAGTAACGCCTAGATATATCATATATGTTGTATGTGTAGGCTTACTATCATTTCCACATTAATCTATGTGTTATTAAAATATTTTTATGTATACGTATATTGTATGTATGTTTTAATGTTATTTATGCATGATTAGTGGCATGAAAAGAATGTTATTGTTGTTAATTTGAATTAGATAGATATGCATATAAATATACATATGGTATCATAGAATGAATGTTATTCTGTGGCGTTCTCTGGCCTGTTATAGGCCGGGGATGTTACAAATTGGTATCAAATCTAAAATAAAGGATATAGTTGATTGGGTAGCGTGTCCTGGCAGAGGTTATAGGCTAAGGATGATACAAGATATGAAATTCATCAACAATACTTTAGGATGGTATGGTATAACAGGTCTGATGGAACCTTATATGTATATTATGGCCTTGATTTGTCAACTATATGGTGAGAAGGATTGCTCACCATTTATTGAAGATTGGATTCCATTAGCATATACATTAGTTATTGCTTGGGGAATCATCAACTGGGGTGCCATCATTGCAAAACAACTTAGTGGCTAAATTCAACAGGCTCAAAACCCTTTTCCAAGTGAAGTGCCATCATTTTACATGGCCTCTTATTTGTTTGAAGTGGTGTGTGCCAGGAATGTATTTCTAGGATGAATTTGAGCTAGCATATGTCAGAACCACCAATTCATGTATACTTCATCATCTTGTGGGAGAATAAAGACAAGAATTTGTACTCAATTATATGTAACATATTGTTTCTCACCTTTATGTTAGGTACCATATCTATTATAATAGAATAAAACATAAATATTGTAGAGAATAATAGCGGAACAACCAAACATAAGGAACCACAACACCAAAATAATACCTTTATTTATAGGAAACAACATTCACTTGTCTCTTCGAGGGGGAAATCTCTAGCAGAGAAACGCTCTATTACAATAACTCTCAAGACAAATGCTTCTGATGCCTCCTACTCTCATTTATACTAATTCTATCTTCTAAAGATCATTCTAGAGGAAGATCCTTCTAGAAGCGAAAAATTTTATTAGGTCTTCTTACATTTACTTGTTCACATTTATTAAATAGGCCTTATTAACTAATGTCGGCCTTTATTACATGGAAATATATTATTCTACCTATGTGAGGAGTTAGGGACGTTAGGTTCCTAACATGCCTTCCCTCTTGAAGAATAGCCTTGTCCTCAAGGATTGATATGAGGAAATTGTTGCAAAATGGTGGTCGACTCCCAGGTGGCATCTTCTGGAGTTGTATCTTTCCACTGGACTAACACTTCCTTGATGGTGCATTGACGGAGACAACGCTCGTGTTGGTCCAAGATTGATTATGGCTACAACCAAATAGAACCTTCTTCATCAAACTCAGAGAGACTAGTTTGAGTTTGGCACTTAGTTCCAATCACTTTATTTAATCACGAGACATGAAAAATAGGATGGAGCTTAGAATGATTGGGAAAACTTAATCGGTAAGCCACCTGCCCCGCTCGCTTGATAATTATATAAGGACCATAAAATTTGGGAGAAATTTTATGATATTGGTCAAATTTGAGTGAACTATTCTTATAAGGTTGCAGACGAAGAAACACCTAGTCCCCTTCAACAAATTGTCGTTTAGAACGATCTTGATCTGCTTGTTGCTTCATGTGATTTTGAGCCATGGCCAAATTTTCTTTGAGGGTATGGAGAATGGCCTCGCGGATTGAGTTTGGCACTTACTTCAAATCACTTTATTTAAGCACGAGACATGAAAAATAGGATGGATCTTAGAATGATTGGGAAAAGCTAATTGGTAGGCCACCTGCCTCGCTCGCTTGATAATTATATAAGGACCATAAAATTTGGGAGAAATTTTATGGTATTGGTCAGATTTGAGTGAACTATTCTTATAAGGTTGCAAACAAAGAAACACCTAGTCCCCTTCAACAAATTTTCATTTAGAATGAGCTTGATATTCTTGTTGCTTCATGTGATTTTGAGCCATGGCCAAATTTTCTTTGAGGGTACGGAGAATGGCCTCGTGGATTGTAATATTTTTAGATCCTTTTCATCAACATGAATCCTCTGTGGAATCAATTTTTTTATCTTTGTATTTCGAGGTGGATTCAGATATAGTTTGTTTCTTGTTTGTTTTTGTAATTTGAATTCACTTCCCCTTCAACAACTTTTGCAGAAACAACCTTTGTAGCCTCTTGTTTTGATACTTATTTTTTCTTGTTGAAGGAAAATTATGCCAACCAACCAACTATAACTATATCCATTTGTAAGACCAACAAATAGAATTCAACCTAACAATGAAAAGGAATTAACCAGCAAGGGAAAAATGGCTAGGTAAGTGAAAAGAGTCACCAAGGAATGAATAAAACACAAGGGGATGTAAATTCACCAGTAGTGGATAAAATTCCTAGGGGGTGTAAACTCCCCAAGACAATAATTAATCCACCCAAGGAGTAAATAAAATTCCCATGCAGTGGATAAAATTCCCAAGGGGATGTAAATTCAAATGTATGGCTCCGTGGAAAAGGGAAAATGCCCAACAAACAACAAAATGTGGTGAACAAACTGTTGGCAAAGGAAAAACACCCAAAGAGGAATGAGTGACATATAGGTGAGTGGGAACTCGGCCAGAAGACAAAACTCGATTAAGAGAGGATTGAGCTTGTGATTTTTTCATTTATTAATCAGAACATAAATTTCAATAAATAAAATTTAAACTAGAACCACAATAAACCTCCATAGACCAGATTACACCCACACCCAAATAGTATAAAAAACATAGATTTATTTTTCTTGTGAAATTCATTACAATGAGTGAGCTATGTGTTCCGAAAAATATCATGCATTGTTACTCATAAAAAGAATGAAAATGGCCATGGCTCAAAGACAACTTCACTCATTGTGTATAGGCTTATTGACTCCTTCTCCCATCGATCTTCAAGAGAGTTGCACTTTCCAAGATCTCATCTTTGCAAACTTCCCAAGTTCTCTTTGTTTCTCCCATCCTTGTTGATGTCCTCACTACAACCTTTATTGTTTTAATGGGATACCTTTGGCAGTCTAACCATCATGATGCATTTTTCCTTCCAATTTTTCCAAAAAGGGAAAAAAAAAAAAAAAAAAATGGCATCTTTATAAATTTTTCAAAAGGTAAAGCAACTAGGTGCTTCTTACAAAGTTTGGAAAAGATCCAATTTGGATCACACCTCTCCATTTGTAGTATTTTTGTACCAAAAGGCTTCATACCCTTCAATCTTCTTCTTTTGTGATCATCAAAGAAACTCCAACAAATCTCCAAGAAATGGTTCCTCCACTATTGGATGGAACATAAGAGTTGAGTAGGGTTTTCTTTTGGCATAACCCCGATTTCCATCTCATACCTACATATTCCATTCACTACTGCAATAGGTCATTAGAAAATTTCTACTCCTTGGGTTGCAAGGGCAAGTAGCTCCTCTTTTCCCTTGACGTTGACTCTCCAAGCTTTCTTCTTGGTTGTTCAGTTCTTGGGATATAGTTCTGAGTGAAACCTCCCAAGTTCTCTTTACTTCTCCCCTCCTTATTTATGTCCTCATGATAGTCTTCATTGTTTTAATGAAATTCCTTTGGAAGGAAGACCATCACAATGGTTTTTTTCCACTTCCATTTCTCCCCAAAAAAAGATGAAATGAAATAAAAAATGAAATCTTTACAAAATTTACAATAGTTAAAGCAACGAGGTGTTTATTACAAAGTTTGGTGAGGATCCAATTTGGATCAACAACGTGTTGAGTACACAGTACACCCTTTCAAAAAAAAATCAATTTTAGGGTACCACTTTCTTGTTGTTATTTTTTTTATCTTTCTTTATGTTTTAGTTTTATAGATTGCATATTGGTTTTCTCCAATCTTGTGCATTTTTTTTCTTTTGTTTTATTCATACTTGGAAAAAGATTTAAAAAATCTAAAGAAATTATCATGTTTTCATAGAAGGAGAAAATTAAAAATTAAAAAATAATAAAAGATCTCAAAACAAAAAGTTTTGCAAAAGTACTAATAAGACCATCGGGATTGGGGCAAGAAAGAATGAGTTAGAATAACCCAAACGTCTAATGTTGACGAAAGTCTTAGGAGAAGTGTCGATGAACTGTTAGCGTCAGGGGGAAGTCCAGTAAATTTGCAATAAAATTTCAAGAATTTTGTCAAGCATCGACAAGCTATCGATCATTCAGTAGAATCCATTAGATCTTTGAGGAAAAAAGTTAACAAATTTCCTTGATTGTTGATGAGCTATCGGGCATCAGAGAAAATCATACGAAGTCCACAAGCAATGAAAAGGAGATCTTGTTGATCATCGATAAGCTATCAACATTGGTGAAAATTTTAGGAGTTGAGGATAAAAGTGGTAACACATATCGATCGGTGTCGATGAAACATGAGCCAGAAGAAAAATCTCAGTCGTCCGATCATAAGTAAGGATGGATCTTGATTGTTGAAGCTTTTTTCTTTGAATTGTGTCTGCCTTGATGACCGTACAGATCCATGTATCTTGCCACATCATCATGCCATGTTACTGACCATACAATTCCACATCACTAACTATAATTCGTCTATGCCACATTAGTGTGATATGTCACTTGCCACATCATCATATGGATATATGTCACCTTCCATATCATCGTACAAATACACGTGAATATGGAAATGCATGTCAATAGAATAGAAATAATGTAATCATAATATTCCTTCAATGACCAACGATAATTGTCGAATAACATAGTTTTATAAACATTGATTAACACAATCCATCGACTCTTGATGAGAGAAACAAAGCGTGTGAAATGCAGCAATTTTCGAAAGTGTCGATAAACTAGAAAAACAACATAAATATGTGTTTCTAGTCATTAAAACAGGTTTGAATTCAGACATAACAAATCAATTGTGGCATTTAAAGCTACAAATATATAGGATCTCACTTTAATGATTGAAATTGTTGGAATGTTGTTCAATACTGAGAGGGGGGTGAATCAATATTTCTTCTTTTTCATAAAATAAATTAATTCTTTAATTGTTAATTTATGAACCATACAATTAATCAACAAGAATGTACAAAAATCTAAAATTAAATGTAACAAACATAAAAATTACAATTTTGTTACAAGTTTTAGTTTGCAAGAGACACCAATCTCTCTTATTTTGAGCACCAACTCAAGGAGATACCAATCCCTTATTTTACAAGCACCAACTTGAGGAAGCATGTAATGATCCCAAGAATTTTTTTTCGCTTGGAACCACTAACTACCACTGATTTGTTTGATGTGTAGGTGTCTATTGAAGTTTCCAAATTATTTAAATGATGTTTATACCAGATTCATCTAATACATGCAAGATAACAATATAATCAAGATATAGAAAACACAAGCAGATATCTGACCTTTATTATAGAAGCATGAATCAGATACAATAGAAAGAGGAATCTATAATAATCCTCAGATGGCTCCAATAGATAACAAGTATGAGCTTCTACAAAATGCTCCCACTGATACAAAACAAGCCTCCCAAAGGATGAATAAGAAATGAAGATCGATACAAGCAGATCTGAATGCCAATCCCTCCAGCTGAAGAATTCCACACTCCAATAGAAGGATGAAACCCTCAAGAAATCAACCCAACTGAAAGAAGACTCCAAACGAGTCCAAACTTGGCCAGATGATAGATCAGGGTGATAAGATCATCCTCCTGAAGTCTCAGGGTGATAAGATCATCCTCCTGAAGTCTCAGGTTGAACCTCCAAGGAAAACTCCTCCAAACTCAGATTCCAAGTGAAGCTCTCTAGATCTGAGATTTACTAAATCATAGGATGCCCCCTTTGCCTCCAAGATGTCCTAATCTGAAGCTAAAGATATGAGGGTGATAACTCTCTAGAAAAACCCTCAAAATGATGGTTGTGCCCCTGCAAATAAAACCCAAGTGTCGGAATGGCCACAAGCTCTCCTGATAAGATGGATCGAACCCTTCTCTAGATGATGGCGCGCCCTTGTTGAAAACACAAGAACAGTACGACCCTACAATCTTCTGAAGCACTAGATGGAAATATGCTGAGAGTAGAATAGTGTGGAGGAATATTGCATCCCCAATACCAAGTTGTGGAACAAGGTGAGTGGATATTTCACGACTGAGTTGCTCACAAAGGTTTGTACAGCAAAACCCCCAAACTGAATGCTCAAGAGAAATAACAAGCAATATACCAAATCCAGAATGAATAATAGGTGTGCCCCAGCCTCTTACTTATACTTTTCCTTCTAATTCTCTGTTGAGTTAGGTTAACTCCCAGGGTTAACTTCTATTCTTTTGTTGAGTTATCTTTTACTCCTTTTATCCTTTTTCTTTCTCAAGTCAACTTAAAAATATAACTTTAGTCTAGTTGACATTCCCCCTCGGTGTGAGACTATGACCTAGTGGGGGTGCCCAGGCCACTGAGTCTCCTCATCACCTCTCTATTAAGAGGTGGGGGGAATTACAGTCTCTCTTGTTTGAAATTGCTTGTCCTCAAGCAATTCCAGACTCGCTTCTCTTACCACATGCTCCTTTTCCCAGGTGGCATCCTCAATGGGTAAATCCTTCCATCTGATCAGGTACTCCTTGATGCTTCGGTTTCTGAGCCTCTTCTCTCTTACTTCTAATACCTCTTCCAGAATCAAAACAAGTTGTCCCTCCTCATCCATGGGGGGTAATACCTCAATGGGTCTGATGTGTTGACCGAGGGCTTTCTTAAGGCAGGAGACATGGAAGACGTTATGTATTTTGCTGCCCTATGGAAGCTTTAGCTCGTAAGCTACGACCCCTGCCTTCATGTTGACTCTGTAGGGTCCAAAGAAACATGGCTGTAATTTTCATGCTTCGATCATTTTGATGGATGCCTACCTATATGGTTGGAGCCTTAGGTAGACCAGGTCACCAACCTCGAAAATACGATCAACCTTGTGTTTGTCTGCTTGGATTTTTTGTTGGTTCTGTTCTTTCTGTAGATGATCCTTCAGCTCCCTGAGAATGTCTTGGCTCTGCTATATCCAATCCTCTATCATAGGTGCTCTGCTATCACCGAAAGAAATATCCCCAAAGGATAAAGGGTCATAACCATACAAGGCCCTAAATGGTGACATGCCTATGGACATGTGTTGGGTAGTGTTGTAGCAGTACTCTCCTAAATGAAGCCATATGGCCCACGCTTTCTATTGTCCTACCACATAATTTATGAGGTATCCTTCCACCCACTTGTTGACTATCTCTGTCTATCCATCCATATGAGGGTGATAGCTGGTTCTAGGGGTCAAATCCATACCAAACAACCTGAATAATTCCCGCCAAAATGTACTCATGAACCTGCTATCCCTGCTGAGAATGGTCTTGGGGAGGTCGTGCAACTTGAAGATCTCCTTAAAGAATAGTTCGACCACCTGTGCGACACTGAAGTCAATAGCTATGTCGAAGAAGTGTGTGAACTTGGTCAACCTGTCCACTACTACAAAAATGCAATCCTTCCCTTGTGTCTTTGGCAACTCGGCGATGAAATCCATGGATATGCTCTCCCATTTTTGTTCCGGAATGGGTAAGGGTTGTAGTAGTTCTGTTGGATGTGTGTTCTCATATTTGTTCTCCTGACATGTAGTACACTCCTTGGCGTACTTAATCACATCCTCATTGAGGCGCTTCCATGAGAACCATTTTCTAACTTGCCTGTACGTCTTACTGATTCCTTGATGTCCTACCATTAGTGAGTTATGGTACGCCTGAAATATCTTAGCCTTGAAGGCTGATTCAGGAACCAAAAATATTCGGTCCTTATAGTAGATGAGGTCATTCATAACCCTGAAGTTATCATATTGTACCTGTCCATCCAATAACTGGCATGCGAATTGATCCTTTGCATTCTCCATCACTAGATGGTCTTTCCAATCAACTGATATCCAGGTCATGGCAAAGATGGAAGGCCTCCTGGATAATTTATCAGCCACCACATTGTTCTTCCCTCTGATAAATTTAATGTCAAAATCATAGGTCTGTATTCTTCTTACCCATTTTTGCTACCTCTCATTCAAATCCTTCTGCTCCAATAGATATTTGAGACTGTTATGATCTGACTTGACCACAAACCGAGCACCAACCAAGTATTTCCAGAATTTGGCTAGTGCATGCATGATAGCCAACATTTATTTTTCATAAATGTTGTAGAGTAGCTTGGGACCCCTGAGTTTCTAACTCTCATAGGAAAGAGGGTTCCTCTTCTACATCAGTACGACCCATATTCCTTCTCCTAAGGCATCACACTCCAAGGCGAAAGGAAGGCTGAAATATGGAAGGGCTTAGACTGGGCACGTACTCATCACTTCCTTCATTTTATCCATCATTATTTGAGCCTCCTCGTCCCACTTGAAGGCTCATTTCTTGATCAAATCGGTCAAAGGTGCACACAGCTGAGAAAATCCTTTGACAAACTTCCTGTAATACGTGCACATGCCCAGGAATCCTCTCAATTCTATGAGTGTCTTAGGAGTAGGCCATTCCTTGATGGCTTGTATTTTCTCCTGATGTACTTGTACCCACTTTGCCCCTATAATGTGTCCTAAATAGAGGACCTCTATCATTCCAAACTCACATTTGGACTCCTTAGAATACAATGAATATTCCTCCATGATTGACATGATCTGATCCAGATACCTTAGATTCTCCTCCCACGTCTTATTGTAGATAAGCAAGTCATCAAAAAATACCAACAGGTGCTTCCTCAGATGCTTGTTGAACACATGGTTCATACATGATTGGAACGTAGAAGGGGTGTTGGTTAAACCAAAGGGCATCACCAAAAACTCATAATGGTCGTAATGACACCTAAAAGTTGTTTTTGAGATGTCTTCCTCCCTCATCTTGATCTGATGATATCCAGAATGAAGATCGATCTTAGTGAAGTAGATGGCCCCATGCAATTCGTCCAACATTTCATCAATCCTTGGTATCAGATACCTATTTTTGATGGTCTTTTTATTCAAGTCCTTGAAGTCAATGCACATCCTCATAGTGCCATCTTTCTTCTTCACCAGCACTACTGAAGAAGCAAAAGGGATACTGTTGGGCCTGATGTGCCCCATGTCTAGAAGTTCCTTGATGGCCTTCTCTATCTCATCTTTGTACTTCTTGGGATGTATGTATGGTGTGGTGATAACTAGTTTGGCCCCTTCCTCTAGCTCAATAATGTGCTCAAACCCCTTATCTGGTGGTACCCCTGGAGGAATAGTCCCAAACACCTTGTGGTGCCTGTCAAGGATTTCTTTGATCTCTAGGGTGTAGTGAACCTTCCCCTGCTCATCCATACGTGTTAAAATCCTACATTCTGTTGCATATACTATCTCCTCTCTATGAAATATGGCCTCCATCCTCTTGGTCGTGACTAACTTTGTAGCATTCCCTATCATACCCGGAGCACTACCTTTCATCCACCCTCCTCTGTGAATGACATTTCCATGGTTTTGTAGTTGGTAGTGATAGGTCCCAATGTACTGAGCCACTATACTCCTAGGATGATGTTGGTATCCATAAGGTCCATAACATAGATGTCACGTATCATCTCATTCCTACCCAAGGTAAGCTTCATGCCCAGAATGTATATGTCGCAGGGCATAGTGCTTCCTCCTGCAACTTCCACTTTGAATCCTTCAAATTCTACTGTGCGTATGTGCCTCCTCTTCAGTAATGTTGCATCAATTAAGTTGTGCGAAGCTCCTCCATCAATCAAAACCGAAACTCTTTGTCCCTACAAGACCCCCCTCATTCGAAAGGTGTTATACTTGGGCACTCCACTGATAGATGCCAAGGTGGCCATACTATCTTGTCTTGTGATCTGTTCCTCCTCTACTACCTCAGTGGTTTCTTCCTCCATGTTCTGTATCTGGCCAATCTCATCTTCCTCTTCTTTATCTAAGGTGACCTCAATGTACTGCACCTGACCACGTCCCATGAACTTGTATGATGGGTTCCATGGTTCCTTGCATGTGAAGCAGAGTTTCTTCCTCCTCAGTTCTCTCCTAGTGTTGTCATCTATTTTGCTACATCCCCTATCAAAACCCTTAGGGTCACATCCTCCCTAGTTTATTGGAGGCCTTTGATCTCTTCCACCATTGTTAAGAGGTGGTATGGGTACGAATTTAGGTTTAGCGGCTGGACCCAAATCCCTCATCCTCAAAATGGCCTCCTGTAGGTTGGTAGGCTTGAAGGCCTTTACCCAACCCTTCAAGGGTTCCATCAACCCTTCTGTGAAAAGCATCATGAGCCTGGTCAGGGACATATCTTGAACCATCACTGCCAATATCTAAAATTCATCAATATATTCCTCCGTCGTACATGTTTGCTTGAGTTGGGTGAGCTCCCAAAAATGTAGCTCAGGATCTCCTTGATCAAATCTATCAATGAGCCTCTAAGTGAATTCTGTATAGGACACAATCTGATTATGGCTGAGTGTGGTGAGTCCATGATACCACCAGTTGTGAGCCTTTCCATCCAAGTACATAGTGGAAAACTTGATGGCCTCCATCTCTCTCATGGGGTTAAGTTGCAGGTAAGTATACAACTTTTGCACCCAAGATTGTGCGGTCATCTTGGTTGTACCATCAAAGTATGGAATCTCTATCTTTCTTGCTCTTCGTTCAAAATCAAAACTTCCCCTGTGGTTCGTCCTAGGTTGATTTATAAACCTAAGTTGGCAATACTGATCTAGGGACATCTGTCTTTGAACCCTCATATCCAAGTTGTAGTACTCCTTGGTACTCCTCGCCAATTGTTCCACAAAGTCTTCAACATACTCATGTTGCCCTTGCTCATCTTTGAATGTGGGAATGTACAGTCTAGGGTTAGCTCTGCTACCCAAATGCCGACCTAGCTGTTCATCTATGAACATGGGAATGTATGGCCTAGGATTGACACTACTACCCATCTGATCCTAGGATGTGCCTCCTCCCAAACTTCCTTCGGATCTGGGGGCTTTTTCCGAGTTATATTTGATCTCCTCATGGACTCTACCAGATCCACTAGCCTCCTTATTCCCATACGTATTAGGTTCCTTCCCTTGATGGGTCACTTGCATCAGAATTTCAGTTATCCGGGATTGGTTCTTCTTCATCATCTACAGGTTCTCTTCAACCTTCTTCAAGGTTTCAGAAATTTTGGTCTGTCCCCTTCTGTTGATTTCCTGGTACTCATCTAAGTGTTGGACCAATGTGCTTTTTGTGTGGTTTATGGTTTGTTGGAACTTATCAAATTCGCCTGCTAAGAAGGCCAGGCCTTGACGCTCACGGTCATCCCCTGACCCTTCCATTTCGGCCTCTATTTCACTACTAGGTTTCTTCTTGTGACCCATAAAGATTCCACTATACCTCTGCATGCACTGATCCCTCCACAAGTTTGGAGGATCGAAGCTCTGATACCACTGTAATGATCCCAAGCCAAATTTTTCTCTTGGAACCACTAACTACCACTGATTTTTCTGATGTGCAGGTGTCTATTGAATTTTCCCAATTATTTAAATGATGTTTATACTAGATTCATCCAATACATGCAAGATCACAATATAATCAAGATATAGAAAACACAAGCATAGATCTAACCTTTATTATAGAAGCATGAATCAGATACAATAGAAAGAGAAGATCTGGAATAATCCTCAGATGGCTCTAATAGATAACAAGTATGAGCTGCTACAAAATGCTCCCACTGATACAAAACAAGCCTCCCAAAGGATGAATAAGAAATGAAGAACAATACAAGCAGATCTGAATGCCAATCCCTCCAACTGAAGAATGCCACGCTCCAATAGAAGGTTGAAACCCTCAAGAAATCGGCCCAACTGAAAGAAGACTCCAAACGAGTCCAAACTCGGCCAAATGATAGACCAGGATGATAAGATCATCGTCCTGAAGTCTCAGGCTAAACGTCCAAGGAAAACTACTCCAAACTCTGAATCTTCTACTGAAGTTGCACCCTCCTAGATGTCTATAACCCTAGGTAATTTGGATCTGATGATAAAGGCCTTCAAATGCCTTGAAACTCCCCAGGAATGTATATCGGGCTATGAAAACCCTGTAGGAGAAGTTTCAGACTTAGATTCCAAGTGAAGCACTCTAGATCTGAGATTTAATGAATCATAGGACGCCCCCTTTGCCTCCAAGACTCCCCAATCTGAAGCTAAATATCTTATGGTGATAACTCTCTAGAAAAACCCTCAAAATGATGGTTGTGCCCCTGCAAATAAAACCCAAGTGTCGGAATGGCCACATGCTCTCCTGATAAGCTGGATCGAACCCTTCTCTAGATGATGGTGTGCCCTTGCTGAAAACATAAGAACAGTACGACCCTGTTATCTTCTGAAGTGCTAGATGGAAATATGCTGAGAGTAGAATGGTGTGGAGGAATATTTCATCCCCAAGACCAAGCTATGGAACAAAGTGAGTGGATATTTCACCATTGAGTTTCTCACAAGGGTTTGTACAGCAAAACCCCCAAACTGAATGCTCAAGAGAAATAACAAGAAATATACCAAATCCAGAATGAATAATAGGTGTGCCCCAGCCTCTTACTTATACTTTTCCTTCTAATTCTCTGTTGAGTTAGGTTAACTCCCAGGGTTAACTTCTATTCTTCTGTTGAGTTATCTTTTACTCCTTTTATCCTTTTTCTTTCTCAAGTCAACTTAAAAATATAACTTTAGTCTAGTTGACCTTCCCCCTCCGTGTGAGACTATGACCTAGTGGGGGTGCCCAGGCCACTGAGTCTCCTCATCACCTCTCTACAAAGATGTGGGGGACATTACAAAGCACCAAATCCCTGTAGATCAGGCTCCAACCTGTAAATGACTCCAATCCTCTATTTTTCAAGCACCAAATTGAGGAATATGCAACTCCCTGTTTTAGGCTTCAAGATATAGAGGAATCCAATCCTCCCTTTCTCCTCCCTTCCACCCTCACTTCATTTGAATGTTTCAGGCTCTTCTTTGGACTTAGTTTGTTCTTTAGATCTTTTGAATTTGACCAAAAAGACACTTTCCTTTCACCGTGCTTTTTTTTTATATAATATTTCAATAGGTATGTCATTGTACCATTGTGTCTTTTTAACAAAACCATTGTACCTCTTCATTTAATTATAACAATAATGTTGTCATTTTTATTTTTAAATTAATAGTTGTTCTTTAAAAAATATCCAAATCTCTTGTAAGTTATTTAATCATTTATCCTTCACTTGCCAAAAACCTTGTAGCTGCAATGGAATGCCTAGGTGCTTCAATCAAATAGGTTCTATCTTTCAACCTTTTGGATAGAACTTCTAACTGATCTAAACTCCTTTGTTATCATATAAAACTTCCTTATCTTCCACCGGCTTGTGATTTCCCAGATATATTTTTTATCATCGTTATGTTCAGTCATCACAAT
Organism: Picea sitchensis; assembly: GCA_010110895.2. Taxonomy (NCBI): domain Eukaryota; kingdom Viridiplantae; phylum Streptophyta; class Pinopsida; order Pinales; family Pinaceae; genus Picea; species Picea sitchensis. The sequence continues at coordinate 3,743 of SNQJ01S0057981.1, read as the reverse complement.
TTATTTAATCAAATATGCAAACTAGTACCCATTGTGAATTTTTCTATCATGCTAACAATTACACTAGTTTCAGGAACATCAAACATTCTTTTGGTGCTAGATATGGTAATGGTTCCTAGTTTTTCATGAGGTTAAACTTGGTCATGCCAATATCAATGTTGATTATAGTCTCTCTAGTCAATGATGGATGAATAATATACATGTCTATTTGAATTATATTTTCACGTATGATTCTATTTTGACTCTGTTCAATACTCAACATAACGTGAAATAATGAGGGTCATCTGATATTGATCAATGGTGGGCTCTAAATACTATAAAATGGTTTTGATAAAAGCTTTGGGTCCGAGTTTTTGTTGACTCTGGTCAACTGCCAACAAAAACCAAAATGATTGTGGGTCATCCGATCCAATCGACGCTAGACTCGAAAATTACAAAGTCGGATTTGAATTACACCTTCAGGTCCAAGCTTGGAAATTAACGATCATGCTAGTTCAATATGTGAAATCAATTCGAGCCATACGATCATTCTCATTCAGATCCGATAATCAATGTGCAGTTCTAATCTTGACGATTCATTGAGCTTGGTCCAGTGATCTAATGATCACAATGAAATTATGATGATCAGATGGGAATTAATTCACCGGTTTTCAATAATTTGCATTTGGTTCATGAGTAGACTCATATATTATCTATCTCGACAATAATGGATGTAGATGAATTATATTTGGGCACTTAAGTTGATAGACTTAATGGAGTAGACATAAACATAGTTTGAGATAAGGCCTGGAGGGAAATTGTTAATCCTTCTCACAGATCGAAGTATTAAACCCTATGACTATTGTTATAATAGCACTAACACAATGATCTGAGGAATAAATTTGTGCCAAATTTGTTTTCACTGTTTCAGTAGATGGTAAAGACATAGGCATAAGACTAGACAAAGTTTAATTGTAAAATTATTCCATGATATCTTCAAGGATGAACAATATACTTTTTGTTGGAACATTGATGTGAATACATGGACATTAATAAAGATTTCAACATGGACAGAGTTGTAGACCATGTTAATGACCCCCTTTTGACATCAAAGATACTTCATATCCAAAATTATTTCTTAATACCATATTATCCCTCTTTTGAAATTCATGTCAACTACATAACATTGTGTCCAATATTGAGCATATTGACCTCCTTTTACATCAATGCCAACACCATGTCCAACATTCTCCCCCTTTGGAATTGTTGGAAACAAAGTAAATACCCCTTATTTATTAATTGGCTTTTACTGTTTATCCTCCCCCTTTGACAACAATGGCAGAAGAGATATTTATCTACTCCCCCTGAGGTTATACTCCCCTTTCCCATGTAATCCTTCTCTGATGAAACTTCTGTAATTTAATTAGAGATGGGGATTACCCCCAATTTCTATCTAAGGTATTCAAAAGTATTCTTGGGTAAAGGTTTTATGAATATGTCTGCAATTTTTTCTTTAGTATCCACATATTCTACTTTAATAACTTTTTGGGAAAAATGTTCCCTTAAAAAATGAAATTTAATTTGGATATGCTTGTTTTTTCAGTGCATGATAGGATTCTTAGAAAGGTTTATAGCACTGGTATTATCATGGTTCATAAGAATTGGATGATCATACTTCACTTGTAATTCTTCTAGAGTTTGTTTCATCCAAATTATTTGAGTGCAGCATGAGGCAACAGTAATATATTCATCTTTTGTTGTAGATAGTGATATAGAGGGTTTCTTTTTACTTAGCCATGACACAAGACATTTACCTAGGAAGAATTCTCCTCTACTAGTGCTATTTCTGTCATCCACACTTCTAGCCCAGTCTGCATTAGTATATGTAGTTAATGTGAAGTCTTATGTTTTTGGATACCATAACCCAAAATCCAAGGTTCCTTTGAGATATCTAAAATTCCTTTTAACTTCCTTCATATGTGTCTCTTTAGGTGAAGATTTAAATCTAGCCACTAATTATATAGCTTGCATGATGTCTGATCTTGTTGTTGTTGCATATAATAGGTGACCAATCATTGATCTATACATGGTTTGGTCTACTTCTAGTGATTTATCATATTTGCTTAGTTTTCATCCTATAATCATAGGCGTTCTCATAGGTTTACAATATTCCATTTAAATTTCTTCAACAGTTGTTTAATGTATCTGTCTGAGTTATGAATATGCCTTTGTCTAATTTTGAAACTTGTAATCCTATGAAGAATGTCAGTTCACAAAGAATTGACATCTCGAAAAAAAAATTCATTTCTATAGCAAATTGTTTGCTTAGAGGATTTAGATTACTTCCAAAGATGATGCCATCCACATATACTAAAACAATAATCATAATCTGATTTTCAATTTAGGTCCTCTTTTGTATACTTGTTGTTGTAGATGATTATGAAGTCTTGAAAACCATGTTGTGGGAGCTTATTTGAGACCATATAATGCTTTCTTTAATGATCCAGGGGATCAAATTTTGCTCAAAAATTCAAAGTTCTCGGAATCGCTTCAAATTGAATGAGAGCGTAGGAATCATCATTATGAACCCAACGCAACTTGTTTGGGTTCAAACGGACGTCAGGAGCGAGAGATATTGCGTTCTGTTCAAAATGACAAACATGCAAAAAAAGGGATGTTGATTGTACGTCTGTACAGTCCGTACGGCTGCCGACGTGGAAGTCCGTATGACACGTGGCAGAGCTAAGTGGTAGTTGAGGGAAAATGACATTGTGACACGTGGCAGTATTTGGTTAGTCGTACGGTGCCACGTGGCCCAGTCATGGGCTGCCACATGGCACCTTGTTATTGGTTGTTGTATAAAACTTTATTGGAGTTTACCAGGTTCGACCCCGTGACCTCCACCCATGTATTAACCTTTGCAAAGTTTGCATTGCCAACGCGCCACACCACATGCCTTGTTATATATATGGTTTCATATTTATTTGAATTGAGTTTGTTGTATGTTGGGGCGGGGGTTCGGGCTGGGGTTTAGCCCGAGCCCCCAGTCACATATTTTTGTTTCCATATGACCATTATTATATCATGATGTGCGCGCGGGTATGCGTTTTGGTTTGGATTTAAATTCGGTTCAAATGGTTATGTAAACTCATGGCCCTTATTTTTAAACGTGCGGTCACATGGGTCATATGAACTTGCCCTTGACAGTTAGGGGCTAGGTGCGTCCATAACCGTCATACAATTTGCACGGTTCGCGTGGTTGCGTTCGGTGCTAAGTTTTTACACTTAAATGTGCATGTGGGCTAGGCTGAGCCAACAAGGGTGCGTTTTGTAGATGCAGAGACAACAAGTTTGAAGGGGGACTTCCAGGAAGCCTATCTTCTTCAATTTTTGGCCAAACGAGGTGCCGAAAAAGCCCAGCTAGGGGTTTTTGGACGTTCTAAAGCCATTGGAGCAGTCTATTTGGAATTTTGAGCATTGTAAAGCACATTTTTTTATCACTTTGATCAAATAATACAAATGATCCATTGGAAGCTAGACCAGGAGATGTAGCCCAAGAGAGGGGTGAACTCCTTTATCATTTGTTGTGTTATGTGTTTTCTGTTCACTGTTATTGTTGTTGTTTATATGCATATTCAATGAGTAAATACTATTAAAGTTGTGTTGCAAAGTTGATCCATTTCCATTTTAACACATAAATTTTACTTGCAAATAATTTCAAGAATACAAGTCTTCTTCATTTTTAGATCAAGTTGGTATCAGAG
>SNQJ01S0057980.1:28606-43271 GCA_010110895.2 Picea sitchensis | reverse complement strand
GTGAGAGTTCAGTGAATTAATTATTAATTAATTCAAATCAGTGAACTCACATGCAACTGAAGATTCACCACGGTTAACTACATGCATGTCAGATCCAATGGAGACCTAGTTGAGATAACAGGTGAAAGGGATAGTTTGGATATCGGTTGTGATTTGAGTGAAGTGCACTCATGCAATCACACATGCAGTGGATATGCTTATGAGAATGTGAAAACTAGGAAATTGAATTATTGCAAGAATTCTAATTACAGGGATTGTGCAGAGGAGGTAGGATGTTTGGTGACAAAAAATGGCACATGTATTTGTTGAGTTTTTGTATGACAATGTGAGACGATTGTATTGTATTGAGAGCTCTTGGATTAGAGTTTTTCATGAGATTGTTTCATGATCCATGATATACATAATATATGATAGTGGGGTTTTTAGCTTTACACTTTCCTGAAAAAACTTATGTGTTATGTGTTCTTGATATTTCACTTTGTGTTCGTGGTTTAATTTCCACAAGAATATTAGTAGAAGCGATTATGTATTTAACAGTGGCATATAATTGTTAGATCAGGAGAATTGTAGGAAATACTTAATTTGTATTGAAATTTCTACATGATGAACTCTGACTCTCCGACCTTTGGGAGTTCTCACATCTCCACACACACAAATATCTGGAGTGAATTTCCCCGTAGTGACAAATCTTTTGCCACGCGTCGTCTCCAAATCAACGACCCTGGTTCTCTTCGGGAATTCAATTCTTTCTAACCAAGACCAGATCAACGGTCCTTCAACCTCCTCCTCGATCAACGATCAAGATCTCCTTCGGGACTTCGACGCTTTCACCCTCTTCTTTCCTCCGGAGTGCTCTGTACCCAAAGTTCTAGATTTGGCGCCACGTGTCCAATTTCAGATCAACAACTATCCAACGGAGTGAGTCTATGTCCTCCATGTGTCTCCTCGCAGATCAATGATCCATGTTCCTTCCTTCAGATCAACGAACCTTAGATGTTTCGGGCTTTGGCGGTTCAGGACATCCCGAAAAACAACTTCACAAAAACCTCAGAGCACGATTCTCCGAAGTTCGCAATCTGATGACACTTGTCCAACCCAGATCAATGGCTCCCAGCTGCTTCAGCTGTTCGGGCTTCAACGATTTCAAACTTTCATCCTTCGCATTCTCCCTGAGAGTTTTCACCCGGAGTTCACGATCTATCGCCATGTGCCCTTCTGGATCTTACAATCCAGACTTCTTCTTCGGCCCTTCGGCTCTTCTTTTCTTTCTCTTCTCTGAATGCTTTCACCCGGAATCAACAATCTATTGACACGTACCCTCCTGCACGATCAACGATCATAAGTGGCTTCGACACTTCAGACTTTGACACTTTGGGCTTCGAGAGTCTTAAACTCCTACGCATCCATTTTTCCTGGAGTGCTTTCACCCGAAATACACTGATTTCTTCCACGTGTTTTTCTGGATCCAATGGTCCAAATCTTCTTCGTTCCTGCCGACTTCCTTTCGGAGGTTTCTGCCTCCGAACTTTCTGATCTCTCTCCACGTGTCCTCCACAACGAATGGTTGTGATTCACTTCGGCCTTCGGGACTTCGAGAGTTTGTCACGCTCCTCCTCGTGAGATTTTGACTCCTTTGGACTTGGAAGAGTTTGTGGATATTCAAAGGTTTCATCCTTTGAACTTTCTCCTGTGAACCCTACTGTCTTGGGTCTCGGTTGTGTCTCTGCTAACGCTATCCCTTCCGAGCTTTGGGACTTGGAATAAGTCCGACTCCGACGCACTCCTTGTGTTATCTCTTCTGATCTTTTTGAATTACTCAATCTCCTAAGGGTCTTGGACCTTTTGTTTCCTTTCAAAGGAAAACTTCATGCCCTCCTGGCAACCCTCTATTCAAAGCACACCTTGCTGAGCGTTTTCTACAGAGTGTTCAACAACTCTGTGAGTATCTTCCTCTGATACCAATATGATTTAGGAAAACGTTTAGATTTCATTTTCTTTCCGAGCTCTTCTCTGCTCTGTAATAATTTTCGGGCACTAGCCCCTTTCTCTCATTCTCCAATCCACGTGATCAAGGGCCATGGCCATGCGCTAGATCACTAGGTGCTTACTCGGGCCTTCGACTTCGGAAGATTTCAAAGAACCACACAACAATATCTCATATTTCCAGATTATCGAACTCGCGATGTAGGGCGGATCAACCGTCCATATCTACTCAACATACGATGACTGACACTTACTATGGAATCTCATATGTCTGAGTTTCGGGTCTTCAAGACTTCGGAGCTTCAGAGGATCTCGCATCCACACATCCAAACTGTTAATCTCCGAACATTCCCACTCACCCTTGGTGATGTCATTACGTCACATCACTTAACGTTTTCCAATTGTAGGGGCATGCAATGGTGGTTTGGAGTAACCTGCCTTTCATCCCACAATTCTTCTGACGCTGACATGTAACCCCACGGTGAAACCATGGTTTGGATTGCGGGACCGCCTTGGATAATTAACTTACGTGCAACTTGGGTCCCCGTAATGCCTTCTGGTTGTCTATATTGATGTATCGTGATCAATTCCAGTGTGGTTCCTCCGACCTTTAACTTCATTGTGTAACCTTGGGGTCCCACTAACCATGCTCATATGGAATGCCACGTGGCAGAATACTAGCGACTGACTCATGGCCCAATCAGATGGGTGTCACACATCATGTTTCATATGGAATTTCAACCTTCCATAGGTTCGAAACCCACTGACACGTGGCACACATCCCATGTGTCCACGTTCATCCAAGTGATATCATCATGACTCACTACTTCGGCTCTTTGGGAGCTTTCACCCTTCACTACTGTGTTTGACCTTTTAACATTGGCTTGATCCAATGGTCAAGCTCTCCCCTCCATATCTACGGTGTAGATCCACTTCGAAGCTTTGGGTTTCGACCCTTCTCTTGTTTTTGGCACCAGACTTCACTGAAGTCATGAAGTCCGAAGGGCTTTCGGGTTAACCCTTCTACACCTTCTCAAGATCTGATGGTCGTAAAGGATTTCCCTTCCTTTCGAATAGATCCTACGACGCAGAACAAACTCTATTACTCTGCGGATTTCCAAAGGAATTCATGGTTAACTGCCTCACAACATTACCAGATCTGATGGTTGTGAAGGATTTTCCTTCTCCCAAATAGATTCTAAGGTCCACATTACTCTGCGGCCCAATACAACTTTTGTCATTGTTTTACGACACTGCTACTCCTCCTGAGCTTTGTAACACGACCAAGGTAACTTATTGGCACTTAGGAAGGTCCCGAGGTTTGAAATTGGTCGTCCAGATACAATTTACTCTTGAAACATTGGGTTCAATGACCACTTAACCAACCCATCCAGGCTTAACTTTGAAACCTTGGCTCTGAACTCGAATTTTGTCTACTTCGACAACAATTCTTTCCGAAACTTTTGCTTCAACTTCCACTAACATGGCCCATCCAGGCTCAGTGTTGTAACCATCCTATGATACCAATTTTTAACATCCCCAGTCACCAACAGGCCGAGCAATGCCACTACTTAGAAACTTCAGTTAGCTCTGATACCAATTTGTAACATCCCCAGCCACCCATAGGCTAGGCAATGCTACCACTGCGAAACTATCACATATAAATATATAACATGCATTTTAATCGAAATAAAACACATATCACAGAGTTACTGCTACCATATAGATTCAAATGTAATAGGTAGTAAATCCACATATGCAACATAATACATGATAACATTCAAGCATCATCGACATGCATAACATAAAATTAAGCACACAAATGATACTTATCTTTCAACTGGAATAACACCACCAACTGCGTGCAGACCTTCCATGAACCTCCCATCCATAGACCACCCTACTCATCACACTCAGCAGTGGGTCACCCCCGAGCTAGGACTAAACTTCACCCAGGGCAAGGGAATCCTAGACTAGGCTGAGGTTATAGGAAACTGCACAATGCAACCAAAAGGATTCTCTCCAGGAGCCTTCTTACGCCCACTACTCACAGACTCTCATTCCCCACATGCCTGTTCCACCTGGGAGTATACACCTTCACTGTCACACAATCCATCGGCTGCTTCACCTCCCTCTCAGGGTCTTGGAAATATGCCGGATCAGGAATTATCAGAGCTTCGTAGCTGGTGTTGGACTCTCTCTGGGATAAAATCACTTCCCAACAAACTCTCTCACCCGAAGAGATCTACTCACAGGCATGAAAACCTACCTCTTCAACCACAACCACCTCCTTCACTTGGAGAGAGTGTTGCACACAGGCTTGACAACCTGCTTCTTCAAATCCGTTCCCGCACAAGGAGGAAAAAAACAAGTCTCATCAAGGAACATGAGACGACAACAAGGCACACTCAGTCCAGGAACTGCATGGCCACAACAACTCACAATAATAACACACATGAAATAGATAATACACATGATACTTGGGCTCCACAGAAGACGTGGATTAGTCCAAGGGTTCTCACTGGGTTCACAGGACACACAGGTCAGTTTTTCCCCCTTCCTGTGTGTGGTTTCTCGAGTGACCGTGGATGTACAAAGGTTGGTGACAGAGACCAATGAGTTCAGACAGAGAATGGGAAAATGGCAGCACAAAAAACCTTCACTGCGCACGGTTATGGATATGCAGACGTAGAGGCCAAAAATGGGTTCAGGTGGAGGATGGAAGAATGTTCAATGAATTTAGGCGAAGGATGACTGAATGGGGATCCAACCCCCAACACGAGCTGGCTCTTGGGTTTTAGCTGCATGAGTCTAGGTCGACACCTGTCTTCCTGGAGCTACATGCACTCCACTTCTCATACATTCCTTTTCCAGGAACTTAGGACAACACTTGGTCAATTTTCTACCTTAGCCTTTTAGGAAAATAATAATAAATTATTATCCCCTTTAGAGGTAAGCCCCCCAGCTTAGCCCCTAGGCCCAAACCTTCAACCCCCTTTCAATTACCCAGCCTTGTGGAAGCTTAGTCCCCCATCACTCTTTCTTCGTGGTCGGTCTGCATGCAACGATGTTTATTTTTTATTAATGATCTGCATAATTACATATACAAAATCAGGCTCCTGGCCTTTAACACCTAGGATCTTTGGCCTAATCACCAAATAAGCCTCCTAGCTTATTATAACTCAACTCACCAGCCTACAAAACATGTTTACAATACATAATACAACTAGGGTACGTCCTTGGGGTATTACAATCTCGTTGAAGCCTCTAGATGGAGGGGGACCGTCCATTCAACGAGAGATTAAATATTGCCTGTCTGATCTGCTAGTGGAGTTAATAGAAGGGTTCAGTGAAGTTTACTCCGATAGAAGTTGGAAGATTGAAAAGGGAGAATAGCCGAAGGCCGAAGTCTAGAGGACTTGGTCCTAGCGTCAGTCTCATGATAAGGTAAAGGGGTCAATTAGAGGTGAGGAGGGCCTAGAAGTAATCAATCCCTCAAACATTTTGTTCGAACAAGCTCCTATGTAGAAGAACACAAAGGAAGGTGCTAAAGAGATAATAAGCCCATGGTTTCAAGTCGTGGTCACATGGAAAGTGGTTTGAAGGAAGCACATGTACATAATTCAAATGCTGTACTAGTTAAAGGAGCTGTGGAATATTTTGACAAGATCCTATTGCAAAACAAAAGAAAAGGGGTTCAAAGTGATTTTTCGGGAAGCCATAACTTTCAACTTAGATATCAAATTGGGGCAAGAGTACAGTCGTTGGAAAACTGATTCAGAGGAGAATAACCTGGAATTATTCTAATTTGGATAAATGTGATATAATTCTTCATGAACTGAGCAGAAAAAGTACATGTAGATTTAATTGGCAAATTTCTATAATATGTATAATTCTAACAAAAATGGTTGCTTGTAGATTTGGTAGGATTAGAGATTTAATTGGATCAATTCTAGTCTAGGATTGGATATCATAGTCATGAAAGCATGAAAAATCTTGTAGAATCTGGTAGAGGCAAAAAATAACAACAGGGAAAGTAATGAAAAGTGGATAAAGAACTCAAGAATAGTGGAACAAAAGTATTAGTCAACAACTACAGGATCTGAATAAATTACAGGTACAACAAAGGAAAGAATCCTCACATAGGATATGAAGCTAGCAGGTTAAAAATGTCATTGATGGGCATAGAAGGGAAAAGTAAGGATCCATATCCTTGAAGGTAGAAATGTGTAGATAGTTGCAAGCTTGATGTGGAAGAAAACAAAGACCTTAAGAGGTTGTGTGTGAATAATCTCTATATGTCAAGCATAGGAGTTCCAGGGAAGGATTTGTTAGATATGACTTAGATACTTGTCTAATAGTACTCAGTGAAATAAATCCACTTCTGATATCAGAGTTCACAGTGGAAGCAGGATACCAATGTAGATAAATTGGAGATAGAAAAATGAATGCTCTTTCACTTGAAAAGTGTCACTGAATGAAAATATACTTCCATTGGGAATGGTATAAGTGTGAAAGGGTGATGAAATGTTTCCTAAAGGTAAAGTTGGATATGACTACCCAAAATGAGCTGCTGCAGATTGAGTACATTGGTTGGATTGCAGAATGGCCAAGTGAAACTTGAATGGAAAGTATTCAAACCAGGGAACAAGAGTGCAAATGAGAAGAATTAGAGCACACAAGGAAGCAAGGATCTGAAGGAATTCATAGACAACCAACAACAACATAAATAAATAAATAAATAAGTGAATTGAAACAAAAAACTACTAGAGTGCATGAGACATACAATGCAGTTAAAATGCATATGCTTTAGTAGGCATGCTGACAATGAATGCTTGGTGCATATGGATATGTAATTGTACATATGCACATGTTTGGATATGCATATAACATGCTTGTAAACCTTGAATAGTATATTATTATGAAATAATGATGTTATGGAAATTGAGTATGACTAATGATGGATTATGTATTCAGGAAAAATGATATAGCATGGTTAAAGAGGTGGATGCTGCTATCGTTGCTTATGACTCCATTTATGTGAAGACCCATGATGGTGGTAGGAATGGTGATCAAAATGATGAAGGAGGAAGTTTGTGAGCTTCTACAAATACCAGTTGATCAGGTAGCATCAAGTAGGTTGATAACAACCATCAAGGTATGCATTTGTTGCATAGATGTTGAAGGGAATGGAGGTAAGAATTCTCTCAGTTAATTTTTCAATATTTAAGTTGATATGTAATGGACAAAGGCCTAGAGTATGTAGCTATTATTGATGCTAGAATGCATTTAGATAGATTTTCAGTTGTATATGATGTTATGATTGGTTATCGGATCATAACTGGGTTAATTTAGGAGACACACTCTTTCTATAACAATGAGTATCCATAGAGCTAGTCATGCGTGAGACCATAATATGGTTGGATATGGAAGAGCTATAGCGCTATGTGAGTGCTCAATGGTATTCAATGTATAGCTGATGTTTGGACTACAACTTCTTTGCCAACAAAGAAGAGCACTTAAGAATTATATTCTTAGTGTTGTGTTTGGGTTGAAAAAGAAGGTATCCAAATAGTCAAGCAAGTAGTCGAAAGTTTGTGGATGATGTGTTGAGGCGTTGGCCAGACCTTCTGACTCACCTTGGTGAATGCATGACATAGTTATGTGGTATTATGTAGTCAATGCATGGATGCATTGTGTAGTTGTGGCCATGGGTATTGGCACATTGATTGTTATTTTATTTAGTAATTAATTGTTGCATTATGAAAAGCCTATGGTGGTAAAAATGCATAATTATGGATAGATGCATTATATTCAATATGAATACTAGTTGAAGGTGATTGGATTATTGTTTGTTACAATTCCAAGATCAGTTTTTGGAGCTATTAAAAATGTTACAAGTGGTATTACAAGAATTATTGAATGCATTTTGGTGAATGCATGTATATATTATATAAAATCAAAATGATTATGATAAAAGGTGAAATGATGTGAGTATTTCTAACTCATGAAGTTGAATTTTTTTTAGGAGTTGTTGGATAATGCAATAAGAAGGTTGCAGGTGAGAGTAGATATATAATGATAAATTATGGAAAAGCTCTGTCAAGGGAACATAGTGATAGAAATATTGATGGATAGAAGAAATAAAATATTGGATGATAATACATGTGTAAATAATGATGGGTTAATTCCAATAATAGTTGGATTAATGGGAGTGATTGAATTGTGGTTATAAACAATTCTGAGATCACTTTGTGAAGTTTTGTAATTGTTTCCATGAAAATATACACATGCATGATACTAACAACTTGTTTGGCTGAGTGAAGGTTGAGGAAATTGCAGGTAGGATGGTATTGAATATGGTAGGGATGTAAGTTGGAAGGAAGACTGATATCTACAAATTCAAAAGCCAAATATTATGAGTAGAAAATTCATGCCTGGGAATTTTATCTTTCCGATATAAAATAAAATTCAGAAATTATTAATTACAAATTGTTATGTTATGCTAACAATTTGTGCGGTCGAATGAAAGGTTGAGGAAATTGTAGGGAGGATGGTATTGGATGTGATAGGTATGAAATCCCATACATATGACAAATTATTGTTTCTACAAGATCCAAACATGATGAGTAGAAAATTTATGCCTGGAAATTTTATTTTCCTATATAAAACAGATTTGAGAAATTAATAGTTACAAATTGTTACATGATTATGCTAACAATTGGTTTGACTGATTGAAGGTTGAGAAAATTACAAGAATAATGGTATTGGGTATGGAATTGTTGTAAGCTATAATAAAGATTGATTCCTACAACTACAAGAGCCAAACAGATTATGAGTTGGAAGCTCATGCTTGGAAACTCTGTTTTCCTGTATAAAACATATTTGACATTTATGATTGAAATTGTTATAACAATATCTCATGATGACTGTATTTTTATAATACACATGAGATGTTGGATATTGAAGTTGGAAGCTCGCGAAAAAGAACACAAGAAGGAAATAAAGCTCAATGATGAAGGCATGGAATGAAGAAAGTCTAGTGGACTTGTTGCAGCTAGAGTTCTTGAAGCCTCAACTCTGAAACTTCCTGGCCGAGTGCACTGGAGCCCTGGAGAGAAGTGGAACAACCTGAGGGACTGAATGTTAGAGAAAGGGGTTCATTTATTTGGGTCGTGCATGGATGAGATGGAAGGAGATCTTGATGGTTGGAACTGCTGCCATAAATATAAATTTTGAAGATCATTATACATTTTTTGGGTTAGAATGCCTATGTATACATGTTTAATTTTAGGCCAGAGTGCCTATGTATATAATAGTTGGCTGGAATGCCTGTGTGGATTAAGGCCAGAGGGCCTAGATTTATAATGTTAATAACATTGTAACGCATTTGTTCACTGAGGACAATGCCAAAATAAGGGGGGGATGTGACACCCGGGTTTTATCCCTTATGAACTATAATGTATTATGTAATTGTGACTTAGGATGGTGAGCCAGTAAAGTTGAAAAGGGGCCAGAGTGCCTAGGAAATGTAATACATCTATATACATTAATAAAATACGCCATTGACTGCAAGAAGAACAAGGACAAAAGAGATAGGGGGTTGTGATTCCACAAGAGAGGGGGCTTAAGGGGCTAAGTCTTTTTATTATTATTTATTTACCCATAATTGATTTTATGGAGAAAAGGGGTTACATGAGCTTCGTTTTCATGTAATTATATAAACATCCCTCGGGGGATGTTTTGGGGGGGTTCTTATTCTTCACTCACTCACTCGTTTTTCCGGGTTCACTTGTTCTTATTCATTCACTGTTACACCCTTCTCTCTCTTTCATTTTTGGTACCTCATTCTTGCTAATTCGTGTGCTCTGGGTCTGAACATGGAAACAAATAACTGGAAGAGGAGAGCCATTTCTATATGGTTGTAATGAATTACTGATCCTTCCAGGATGGAATGGATACCCTTGCACATGAGATTGATGGCAGTTTGGAAAGAACTGTCCACAACTAAGAATCCTTGGACTTTCCAGTAGGGATATTTTCTGAGCAGTAGCACTGGAGCCCTGGAGAGAAATGGAACAACTTGCGAGACTGCATGGTAGAGAAAGGTGTTCATTTATTTGGGTTGTGCAGGTTGAGGGGGAAAGAGAGCTGGAAATTCAAATTTGTTGCGTGGTTGGGAAACCTGAGAGCTAGTTAGCCAACTTTTGTGTGTTTTATATTTGGCCTAGGACCCGTCCTTGTGGATTCATAGCCTTGGCTCAGGGGTGACTTGCTGTTGAGAGTAAAATAATAACAATGTTTATGTTGGGAGGAATGTCCTTGGTCTACAACCAATTGGTGAATGTTTTGTTGAAAAGATAAGTTCTCTCTGTGCTTTCTGTATAATGTATATTCTGTTGTGTATTTTATTATCTCTGAGATATGTATTTGTAATGTGCATGTCTACTGGTTATTTTTGTGCATGACAAACTATTTATTTATTTTATGTTGTAGCATGGATCTTTATTAATGCATGTGGGTCTTTCATGTTTGATTTCAGATTGCGGTCAGTTCAAAAGTGAGTTTTTGGAGTAGCGTGGCCAACCTGTGGGTGGCTCGGTACATTACAAGTTAGCATGGCTAGCCTGAGGGGCTGGGTATGTTACAAAGGGACACTAGTATAAGTTCCAAGGAATCAAAATAGGTTCCCCTGAGATCATAAATTTCCATCGCATGGAAAATATCCTCAAAAAAGGTCATTCCGACATCATTGGACAACTCCATTCCATTCACGCCACTGAGACACCCTTTGTGCCTCCTGACCTCCAATCCATCCTCTCCAAAAATCAAGCTATTTTTTCCACTCCCCAAGGAATTCCTCCTTCTCGTGGTGTTCATGATCATTCCATTCCCCTCGTCCCCCACAACCTTCCTCCCAATGTTCGTCCCTATCATCATCCATTTTCCTAGAAAGTTAAAATTGAGAAAATGGTTCAAGAATTGCTCGCCGCAGGCATTACCCATCCTAGTACTAGCCCTTATTCTTCTCCTTTGGTCATGGTACTTAAGAAATAATTCTCTTGGCACATGTGTCCTGACTTTCGCGCCCTCAACAAACTCATCATCAAAGACAAATTTCCCATTCCTGTCATCAATGATCTCTTGGATCAATTAAGTGGTGCACAATTCTTTGCTAAAATTGATCTTCGATCTGGCTACCACCAGATATGTATGAAAGAGGAAAACATTCCTATGATTGCATTTCAAATTGATGAGGGCCACTATGAGTTCTTGGTCATGCCCTTTGGCTTGTGTAATGCTCCCTCCACTTTCCAAAGCCTCATGAATCATGTCTTCCTTCCTTTTCTCCATCATTTTGACTTAGTTTTATTTGATGATATTCTCATATATAGTAAAACCTGGACAACCCATCTTTCTCATGTGGATCAAGTTCCTCATCTACTCTCTTAGCACCAAATTTTCCTCAAACAATCTAAATGTTCTTTTGGAGCCTCGGAAGTCGAGTACTTGGGTCATATTGTTGGCCATGAAGGTGTTAGGGTGGATCATAAGAAGATTGAATCTATGTAGGATTGGCCTCACCCCAAGACTCTCAAAATATTGTGTGGTTTTCTAGGTTTAACAAGATATTATCGCAAGTTTTCTAGGAATTATGGAAAGATTGTGACGCTTCTCACTGCTCTCCTTAAAAATAATTCTTTCACTTGGACTTTCATAGCTGATCATGCCTTTCAAGCCTTGAAGGAAACTATATGCACCACTCCTGTCCTGGCCCTTCCTGATTTCACAAAGATCTTTGTCTTGGAATGTGATGCTTCTGGGAGAGAAATTGGAGCAATCCTTATTTAAGATGGCCAACCTTTGGCGTTTACCAACAAACAACTATCAAAGCGACATTTGGGCCAATCAATCTATGAAAATGAAATGTTGTCTATTCTACATGTAGTGGATCTCTAACACCCTCATCTATGAGAGAAATGCTTCCAAATTAAGATAGATCATCAAAGCCTCAAGTAATTTTTGGAGCAATGTCCTTCATCCCCATATCAACACAAATGGGTGACTAATCTATTTAGATATGCTTATGATATCATTTACAAGAAAGGAAAAGAAAATGTGGTTGCTGACGCTCTTTCAAGAAAATATGAAGATGAAGGATCCATTTTCCCCCTCTCTTTCATTGTACCGGATTGGCTCCAAGCTATTCACCATGAATGGATGAAAGATACCAAAATGTCACATTTGATCCAATGACTGGAAGCCAATTCTCTAGTTTCCCCAGGGTACTCTTGGCACACTCATGAGATTCATTACAAAGGTCATATGTATTTAAGTAAACAATCACAACTTAAATCAACAGTGCTTTCTGAGCTTCATGCTACACCCACAACTAGGCACTCAGGGTTTACCAAAACCTATGAACAGGTCAAATGTTCTTTTTTATGGGATGGTATGAAATGTGATGTTCACACTTTTGTGGAATAATGTGATGTTTTTCAATGCAACAAGGGAGAAATAATCAAAGCCCCCGAAACACTGCAACTGCTTCTGTTTCCACCTGCTATTTGGAGGGATATCTCTATGGATTTCATTGTTGGATTACCTAAATTGGGAAATAAGTCCGTCATCATGGTGGTAGTTGATCGTATTTCCAAGTATGCTCATTTCTGTGCTCTTCAGAACCCATTTACTGCCTCCACTGTGGCTCAAATTTTCATGGATCATGTATTCAAGCTTCATAACATGCCTAATTCTATTGTTTATGATTGAGATCCCACTTTCACCAACAATTTTTGGAAAGAACTGTTTAGGCTACAAGGCACCCAATTGCATATCATAACCGCCTATCATCCCCAGAATGATGGTCAAACTGAAGTTGTCAACAAGTGTTTGGAAAAATATCTGAGGTCCAGAATTAATCGGAAGAACCACAATATTGTATTTTATTTGTCGACGTTTCAGAGGATCCATCTTCAGGACATAATAGCCTGAGGGAAAATGCAAGAGAGGAACCTAGATTAATACTACTTGGTTGAGTGTAGGAAACCTAGAGAGTCGACTCAGTGAAAATCTTAGGGTTTATTAAATGATTTTCATATTAATTAGTTAGAAACAAGTTCATTTTTAATTTTTTAATTTAATTAGTATTATAATAATGTTATAGCTAGTATTTTAGGTTAATTAAAGGTCCGATTTTAATTATATTAGAGGTAATCTTAATAATAATATTATTTATAGTTTAGTTTAATTTAGAATTAAATAATAATAAATATTATCTTAAAGAAATATTTTTACCTTTAGAAACTATGTTGTAGGCTGGTTATTAGTTAAAAAGAGGATTGCATTAGTTTATTTGAGGTAATACTATTATTGTTAAGGATTTCTTACTATTTAGGGTTTAGTTTTTAGAATTAATTTAGTGGTTATAAGTATTCTAGGGATATTAATGAGTATGAATAAGTATTCTAGGATTATTAATGAGTAAAACTTAGTTTAGTTGATTAATTAGTTTAATTTGATTTATAAAAGTCTATGGAAGAAATAAGGATAAAACCTAAAAATAAACCCTAGCAAGGTACAAGTTATTAGGTCCTAGGGATCAGGTTATTTCTTTCCCGAACAAGCAGGATCCAATTATCGCTAATCTCCAAACCGTTGTCTCTGTTTAACCATCATATTTGAGGTTTTTTGAATCTGAAAGGAAAAATCAATGGACTCAATGGTTACCACTAACTGAATGGTGGTACAACACTTCTTACCATTCAACTACTCGCATGACTCCTTTTGAAGCAGTATATGGAAAAAATCCACCTTCATTTCTCTCATACATGCCTGATGTCTCGAAGTTCCAGGTGGTTGACCAAAATATTACAGTTTGAGAGGCTATTCTCTGTACCCTCAAACAAAATTTGGTCATGGTTAAGAATCACATGAAGCAACAAGCAAATCAAGGTTGCTCTGAATGTCAATTTGCTGAAGGAGACCAGGTGTTTCTTCGACTGCAACCTTATAAGAAGACTAAGACCGACCATTATCAGAAACTGACGCCCAAAATTTATGGTCCTTGTGATATCCTTAAATTATTAGAAATTAAATTCCAAGTTGAATTTAGAAATAATTTTCTATTTATGGAAAATACGAATTTAGAAATTTATTTCCATTTATGGAAAATCAGAATTTAGAATTGTGGATTATGTAATTATTATTTTATGACTATTGGGCAAAGATTTGACTTGCCCAACTTTCCTCTTATATTGGACACATGTATGAGATTTTTTTTTTAATAAATTAAATGTTGGAAGACAAATGGAACAACCAGGATAAAAATAGCTGACTATGACTTCATGAGTGGGGAACATGTTTGAGTTAACTCATAGTTGATTTTTACAAGTGGTAGAAGTTGATTTTGGCCACTAGCAGCCCCTAAAAATCAAGGATTTGTAAAGCTGCAAATTTCCTAAGGAGGGAAAGGAATGGAAGACCTAGGCACAAAATAAATACAACATATGTGGGAGGCAGGACACTGCTTAGTATATTGGGGAAACAAAGAATGGTTTTTGCTGTTATGAGCACATCTAGTGTGAGGCAAAGCATTTTCTGATCTGTTGAATGTGACAGTAGCTAAGGAGGAGTACTCAGTTCGCCTTTATGGAGTCATGGTCAGGCTAGGGGGTGATCA
>SNQJ01S0057980.1:12955-28459 GCA_010110895.2 Picea sitchensis | reverse complement strand
GTGGCTTACTACTATGTAAGAGTACCTGTAGTGGTGTTTTAGCTGAAGCATAATGTTTAATATATGTGTGTGTGTGTGTGTATAGATAAATCGAAAAACTGTGTAAATATGCATTTGGGCCATTATGAATCTATATTCTTAATTGTTGTACATTACTATGAAAAATCAAATACTTCAGAAAGAACAGTGTAAACAAGATGTATTGTATACTACTATTATGCTGAGTATAAAGAATAAAAGTCCCAAATATATTATGTCATCTATTATCCAAGGAAGATATCCGATACAACGAATTGTAGAATATATGAAATTTTTTGATTTATTACAGTCAATAGGTCGTTGACCAAAAATATTACAGTTTGAGTTCCTTAGACATAAGAACCCCATAGCTAATCTAAAAAAAGACTTTAAAGTACTACATGAACTGTCTGCAAGTGCACATGGACTGGCGGAGTAAATATGGAACTCAAATACCTTTTTTGGATGGTCAATCTTCTTCACTAAGTGCATTTCTTTTTCTTTCAACCTGCAAAGGAGTAACACAATTTTATTAGTATGTTACTATGGTACAAAACATTAAAGGATAAGATAAATGAAAGAGTCAAACCATACTTATCTGAAATCATGATTGATTGCCATAGAGTCAGTGTTGCCTTGCAAAGTAGTCAATCCATGACATAGAAGGGGGAGTGGGTATGTAATCCATCTGATGGGTTCCCTTGCAAGACAAAGGACCCCATCATCAGTTTATTTACATGCAATATTACTACTCGCGCAAGCAATAAAACATAAGTAAAACTTCTACTTAAGTACGGTAACCTTGATATCATGTAGCTTATAAGATTTAGAGAGAAAAAGGGATATCAATAGAAATCAAGAGTAAAATTATAATAACCAGTGAGTATTACTTTGAAGAAGAATACGCAAATTTCATACAGAGGGCCAAATAATAATGTGAGAACTAAGGCCAAATAATAATGTGAGAACTAACACTTTAAACCGAGATACCTTTATGCACAAATGAGAATAATATTTAGAGTAAAGGAAACATTAAGTATGAAGTAAGGACAAAGATATACCATTTGCAATTTGGACATTTTTATACAAGTTATATATTTAAAGAACTTTAAATCGTGAAATACCATAGAGATGCTTGGGAGGTGATCCCGGTATGTGAATATTTCAGTAAGGACCTAAGTCTTTATTAAAAATGAAGAAAAGTATTGGCTTAATCAAACAAGAAAATCATGTAGGTTTTAAACAGAGTTGCCGAAGGCACACACGATCCTCAAACCTGTGGACGAATTGAACCATAATCGCCGAGCTAGTAATAAAGAGCACTAGTCGTGGGTGTTTAACAGAGACAGAGAACGATGTTTTTTCTCGACAAAGATATTTGTTAACCATGGAATTTATATAAAGAGGTGTTGCTTTCAATTTCAACAATTAAGGGATTTTAATCTTTCCCTATAAATTATAGAGTGAAATTATAAAATTACAAACAAGGTTACATAAGTGAACTCTGTAACAAATCTTTAAGTGTGTGAAGTTCAAAGAGCACGACCAAACTTAAGAATACAAGTAATTATTATCTGACCACGACTTTGACATAGGGTTTACTCGTTAGGCCCTTAAAACTGTCATTTATTTTTCCTTACACAACAACCTCCCAAAAAATGAAGGTCGTGGATTACAACAACTCTGTACAGACTTACCTATCATAGCTATCACCTTGGAAACTGAAAATGAGTGCAGCTAAAGGCACAATATTGTATGGGTATTATCCCACCGAGAACAAACATTTCCATAGACATAGAAACATTCCACAGAGAACACACGTTCTGCATAGAAAAATAAATATGTCCATAGAGAAACACATTTGCATAGACAGATAAACATTTCTACAGAGAACACGCGTTCTGCATAGACATAGAAATATTTCCACAGAGAAACATATTTGCATAGACAAAGAAATATTTCCATTAGAAAACACATTCCGCATAGACAGAGAAGTATTTCCACATAGAAACACATTTTCATAGACAGATAAATATTTCCATAGAGAAACATATTTGCATAGACAGAGAAATATTTCCACAGAGAAATGCATTTGCATAGATAGAAAAATATTTCCACAAAGAACACGTGTTTGCATAGACAAAGAAGTATTTCCACAGAGAAATGCGTTTTCATATACAGAGTAATATTTCCACAGAGAACACACGTTTACTTAGATATAGAAATATTCTACGGAGAGCACGCATTGCATAGACCAAGAAATTATGATGCAAAGAACATAATAGGTTACAATAATAAGGAGTGGTACAGAGCAAAAGTGAAAGGAAGAAAAACATAACTCCAGAAAACCCGTTCAAAAATTGTATTACATAGATAACAAGGTACTTACCACATTGATGAGCGTCTTGACACCAGGGCCGAATGGCATTACAAAGCTGAATACAAACACCGGTCGCATACGGTGCTTATAACGAAGTGTTTTACAAAACGAAGAGGAAACTACGAATAAACATTGATACCTAGAGCCCCTCACTAGTGGAGTAAGAATGACTGTACATCCCATGCCTCTACCATGTGAACCGACGGAAGTGGCGAGCCCACATTGGGCATTTTCCCGTCGTGACAATTTCGGAGGGTACTGGACATCCCCATCACCATTAATGAGCCGTCCAGAGCATAAATGAAAACATGATAGAATAACTTAGGTTAAGTCCCGACCTGTCGTCCACCTCACCTTCATATTCGAATGACTTAAATGCTGAGTGCTAGGTTCATAACTAGGCGTTGAGTGGATTCGTGTTAGCTTGCGCACTGGGTGTTAACTCCATACATAGTATGTAAACCGTTTGCAATTTCAAACTTAACCCTTGATACTTTGGGAATTTTTTAATCATAAAACATTATATTATGGTAAGAGTTATGGTTTGGATACTTTAATACCCTCGCGCGTGGACTGTAAACTATGACAGTGAGGTATCCTAGTCCGCTAGGGTCATCAACTATGTTATAATATATGTTAGTATTACTATGTTAAATAAATACATGTAACCAAATTATAACATAGGTTTACAACATGCCAAGTATGGATAACATAGTTAGGAGGTAACCCTAATATGCTATGAGATGAACCCTATGCTATGAACCTTGGTAGTCATAGTTACCTTTTTAATAATGCAGTTAAAGGTATGAATTTAAGTTTAGCAGTAGGGCAATTTTTTTATTATGAGTTAATATAATGGAGTTGTTTTGTTTTATTTTAGTACTAACAACAATAAGTTCTTTTGTTAGACTATAAACCTCCTGTAGACTTTCAATATGGATAGTCCAACAGAGTAAGACGTTTATGTCTATAAATAATGTCTTATATAAATACAATAGAAATACTTTCATGTGTCGTGAACAATTTGTTCTATAGACTTTAGTTCCCTGATCAATTTTTTTTTAAAATTTTGTGAAATATGGGGTACATTACAATCCTTATATAGTTATCAAGAATGTGGGACATGTGGCCTATCATTTATCTTTTCCGAGTCATTCTAATCTCTATCCTATTTTTCATGTCTCCTCCTTAAAGAAGGTGATTGGAACTAAGTTCCAAACTAAAACCAACCTTCCTGAGTTGGATGAAGAAGGATCCATCTAGCTGTAGCCATAAGCAATTTTGGACCAACATGAGTGTCATCTCCATCAACACACCATTAAGGAAGTGTTAGTCTAGTGGAAAGATACAACTCCAACAGATGCCACTTGGGAGCCAACTACCATTATGCAACAATTTTCTCATCTCAAGCCTTGAGGACAAGGTTGTTCTTAAGGGGGAGGTCATGTTAGGGACCTAACCTCCCTAACCCCTCATGTAGGTAGAATAATATATTTTTCATGTAATAAAGACCAATATTAATAAGGCTTAGTAATAATGAAGAATACGCCAAATGTAAGAAGATCTAATAGAAGCTTCCACTTCTAGAAGATATTCCTCTAGAATGTTGTAATTCCCCTAGGATGAACCCCAATCATACATATAAATGTAATTATACTTTACATATAAGCTGGTGAGATGAAGGAACAATATCCTTGGTTTGGTTCTGCATGATTTGAGTTAGTGCACGCGAATCTCACACCAACTGAGTGCGCACAATTTAAAATGAATAGAGCACGTAGTTTAATGTATATAGAGAGCACCTCTGTAAGTGTACATGAATGGAAAACTAAAAGAGGAACAAATCAATGTATACAAAGCGCACCTGTGTAAGTGCATAGGAATTGTGCACTAAAAGAGGAACAACTCCATGTATACAACGCGCACTTGTGTAAGTGTGTAGGAATGGCGCACTAAAAGAGGAACAACTCCATGTATACAATGCACATTGGTGTAAGTGTGCAAGGATGGTGCACTAAAATAAGAATGCACACATTCCAAGATTCCACGCACACTGGCTTAGTGTGCAATTTTGGGGACCAGAGAGCCTTTTGTATATATGTCATGTTATGGAACACACATGTGTGAGTGCGTGAGGGTGGCGCACTAAAAGAAGAGTGCGTGCATCCCAAAAGTTCTGAACACACCGGTTTAGTGCACAATATTTGTGTTTTTGAGGCTAGTGAGCCTGGATGCAAAAGACCAGTACTTCTGTACTGAAAATGTGAATGTAATCACATGCAATATAATGAAAAAAAATCACTGTAGCAGGCCAACCACGTAAAAGAGTACGGGGGGATAAAAATCCACTAATTGAGGTTAAGGGGCTAAGTTATGGGGGTTTAAACCCAAAAGAATATTTTATTAATATTCCTCAAAAAGTATAAAGTAAGGATATTATTTTATCCTAAGTCTGAAGGAAGGGGACAAGTGGACCTAAGGTAGTTCTCAACGTGACAAGTGTCAAGTTGGGAACATGCATCCATAGAGTTTGGACTTAGTACACTTTTATGATCATTGGATCAGGAGGGAGGGGGGAGAAGAGCTGTCATGAGTAATAGATATTACTGTCACAGATACAGGTACCCTGGTTAGCTTGGAGAGATGGATTGAAGAGGCGGGTCATCAGGCCCATAGGACATTGAATTTCTCTCTAGAAAAGAGAATTGTAGGGGAATTATTTTCCTGAGGTACCAAAATGTAGTGAAAAGGTTCTGAGACTTCCTGTCCGAACTCTTGCTGAAACCCTGGAAGGAAGTGGACAACCGAAGGACTGTTAAGAAGAGAAGGGGCACACTTCTTGGGGTGGGACATGCATGTGGGGAATGAGGGAATGTAGGCCATCAATATGAAATGGAACGTGTGACAAAGTTTCTTGTGATTGAGTCACCTGCAAATGAGTTACCTTTGACTGCGTTTCCTATTGAATGAGATACTTTAGCTTGGTTAGGAAACCTTACCCAAGGGGATTTTATCCCGAGCTCGGGGGTGACCCTCTCCTGAGAGTTATGAGCAGGGCGGTCTAAGGTTGGGTGGAACGTGCAAGGTCTGCATGCAGTTGGTGTTCTTTAATCAAATATAAGTGTCAATTGTGTGTTACATCATGTGTTGTAGTAATAATTACACACTTGTTTTCATGGGTTTATCCTGTTTATATTCATATATATATATATATATATATATATATATATATATATATATATATATATATATATATATATATATATATATATATAACCCTCTGAGAGTTATGAGCATGGCGATCTAAGGTTGGGTGGAGCGTGCAAAGTGCGCATGGAGTTGGTATCCTTTAATAAAAAATAAATGTCAATTGTGTGTTACATCATGTGTTGTAGTAATAATTACACACTTGCTACATGGGTTTATCCTGTTTATGTTGCATATATATATATATATATATATATATATATATATATATATATATATATTATGATTATGTATATAATACATGCATGAGTAGAGTATTTTGTATGTTTTAATTGAAGATGGGAGAAATTTTGTTGAATTTTTTTGGTAATGGAGACATTACAATATGGTATGAGAGTTCATAAAGTTTTAGAGTGGCATAGCCCAGCGGGTGGCTGGGGATGCTACAAAAGTGGTATCAGAGCCCATTTTTTCAACACTAAGCTTGGATGGGCAAGTTAGTATAATGATGAAGTGAACTCTCATAGAGAATTGAATTAAGGAATGACTAAATTTCAAGTTGCAGTGCATCATGGCCGTAAATTTAAGCCATTTAGTGGAATTGGGTAAAAGCCCCAAAATCTGTTGTTAAATTCACAAGAGATTTAGGAAATTTAAGTTAAGTGATGAGACATCATTTGGTAATGGAGACATTACAATATGGTATGAGAGTTCATAAAGTTTTAAGTGGCATAGCCCAACAGGTGGCTAGCTATGCTACAAAGTGGTATCAGAGCCCATTTTTCAACACTAAGCTTGGATGGGCCAAGTTAGTATAATGATGAAGTGAACTCTCATAGAGAATTGAATTAAGGAATGACTAAATTTCAAGTTGCAGTGCATCCATGACGAAAATTAGAAGCAATTGAGTGGAATTGGGTAAAAGCCCCAATTTTTGTTGTTAAATTCATCAAGAATTTGGGGAAATTTGGTTAAGTGATGAGACATCCTTAATTTTAATCCCTGTTTCAGAAAAACTTAGACAAGAATTGGTCTAATTTGAATTCACATGGAAGCCTCGATAGATTAGGTGGAATTGTTTGAATAGAATTTTCAATTCATGAACGAATTGGAAAACTCACGTCGGGAATATCAACCAACAATGCACAATAATTTTTTTTGTGGAAGAGGGTAAATTTGGGTATTTTGGAGTGAAATTGAATAAGTTTCATGGTTGCAGAATGTCCATGGTGTAACTTGGGTGAAAATCGGGAAAAGACCAAATTTATGTATCAAAATTTATGGAAAAATTAGTTAAGCGTCAAAAATATTCTGCGCGCTAAGTAGTAGTGATGCGTAGAAAAATAAATGTTTGCAAGAATGTGCATTAAAATTGGGTGCTGCACTATGCAGAGCCGGTGATGTGGAAAAATAATGTTGTGCAGGTGCTATGGGGAAAATTCCCCCCTAAACTGGGTCTAAGGAATAGGCAGAGCGATAACCCCCTAAACGACTGACATATCTCTATTCTACCCCAAAAAAATCTCGACTAAGTGATAAGAGAGAGGGAAGAGAAGGTTAAGAAGAGCACCTTGAATCCTTTCGGTTGATGTAGACCTTCTCCACTTGATATTTCCTCTTGGATCACATATCTCCTCCCAAAGATGACCTACAACAGACCAAGAATACAATACAACAACATATACAATCTATAGTAATCACTTAAAAGCATAAATATAGATGTAAATGATCAAATAGATAAGAACATGTAGACATAGATTTTTGCGACAAATATAAACTATTTTATTCATTAACAAGATGAAAGGTTACAACCTTTGTTTGCTGACACTGCTCCACGAATCAAGTCCGAGATCCTCTATTGTCACTCCAAGTGCACCAATACTACCTACGATTCTCACAACCAACATGCCAACATGGGGAGAAGGATGGGTTGAATAAGGAGAATGGATGGAAGGGAAAGCTAAGGATAGAACTCAGAGAAGGATGCAAAACTTGGGATATGAGAGGGAATGGATTTTGGTAGAGTTTTCTTTCCTTCTTATTCATATGATCAAATGACCACCCTAGAGCCCTTTTTATATGAGAAAAAGATGGTTATTCGGTTTAGGGAAGGGATACATGGGGTAAAATGGTTAGGAAACCCTTCATAGCCTGTAAAATCTGCCGAAATACGCGCAACTTTATAATTTTTGCATTTTTTGGAAGTAAACACAGGATGATAAGCATGCAACACGCGTATGTATGCGGGATGCTAGTGCAACAGGGCACATACATTATCCAAAAAATTGTTTTTTGAAGAAATCCTCATCAAAATGATTGGCAAATTATGCAAATGGATAGGCCAATTTATTGGATGCATAGATGTGGCATTTTTGGACTATAACATATGCCCCCTAATGTGTGAGATCAGAAGAGAAAATGATGGCCAGAATACATTACAACATCATTATATAGTGGGAAGGCGCAGAGTCGAGTGAGCCCAAGATGAGTATTCGTGAGCGTGTCATTTGCAAAATAATGATAATCTATCCAAGGCGGGCATACCCATGCTCGAGATAAACTAAGCATGGATTCTAATCAAGTACACTACAGATCCATGTCATATATAATAATCATGACTATGATACAAATATGTGTGTCTATATAGATCGTAGCCACGAATAATACACAACAGAGCTAGATCTCAAAATAATCTAAAGAGATACAATTATAATGTGATATGCATCCTCAGGAAGCATCAATATTGCCTGTAGCTAGAGATGGTAGCTTCATAACTTGAGAAATATCTTCAAGGTCTTCAAAACTCAAGTAGGAGAATAATAGGAGTGTAATATTCACTACCCCGAGGTCTTCGAAAAACCATCGTGGAAATACTGGAAGAACTTGAACAACAGGTACCGAACTTCGTTGATTCCTAATATGAACTTGATTGGATTCTTGGGATGGCCGACTCATGAAGGTTGAGAGACTAATTGCAGAATGGTCGACTATGTTGGAATACTTCCCTTGGACAAAATCATGACACATGATGAGACTCAAACAACATATTATTGACATAGGTTTGAGGCACAAGAGGCACCAAAAACTCTCCATATGTTTGGAAGAGTAACCAAACATAGGAGGATACAACTCTATGTAAAGAGAACAACTTCCTAAGGTCATACAAGATCCCAATGATTGCAGAAAAAACAGAAGGATGTGCTTTGTCCAAGGGTGACTATCTTGATGCCGAAAAAAAAGAATGTATTTCTTGTCCCCTATTTTTGGAATATATGTTTTTTTGTCTTTTTCAAATATTTAACAAGATTGAAAAATAATAAAATAATTGTACGCTACAAAGGTGGAATGGGTGTTGTGGGAAAGAAAACTGGTTCCAAGTGCATGTAACATATTGATGCTCAGTGAAAGGAGACATGTGTAGGATAAGGACACTCAGGAAAATTCCTCCATGGGTCAAGGTGTCAGATCGCAAGGGAAAAATGATAGAAGGTTTGCACCTAAGTAATGCTCTAAAGTTTTAGTAATTGCAACATGAAGACGACATTAGGCCAAAGATGCAAGGATAAGACATACACTGCGATTACAGAATGACACAACAAGACTCCTTCCATGTAAATTTTTATGAGCCCAGAGAAGGTAAGCTTGATGATTTTTCATGTTTAGAGTCTGAAAAAAACTGAAAGGAGACTCCAAAGTGTTCTTTTCGTATAGTTAGATCCCCAAGCTCGAAAAAGGATAAAACAATACTCAAGAATACTCTTCTGGCGAGACGAATCTCCTTAGGTGCACATTTTTGGTAAATTGATTCTCTGAGGTTCCGAAAAGGTTTAAACTTATACCAAGGAGAACTATAGTTCCTTTTTCATAAATTTAGTTTCCTAAGCCCGAAAAAGGGATAAAATAATACCTGAGAAAACTTGCCCAACAGGACATATCCCCTGAGGTATTACTTTTTCCTAGTTAATCTATTGGTCGGAAAAAGGGTTAAACTTATGTGAAATAGATGTTCTTTAAGGACCTATTGACGAGTATGAAAGAAACAAGGTCACTCGACGATATTTTCTTGTTTAGGGAGTCTGAAAAGGGATTAAATAAGACTCCAAGGGTTTCCTTTTTTGTAGATAATATTCAAGGCCCAAAAAAGTGATAAACCAAAACCAAGGAGAATGGCCCTTTTTCGTAAGTTTATTCCCTTAGGATCGAAAAAGGGTTAAACTTATGCTTGATAATAATCTCCTAGCGAACCATAGCTCCTAGGGCATACCTTTTTCATCAATTAGCTATCCAGACTGAAAACGGGTAAAGTATCATCGGGCAAATGTGCCTTCAAATTTGAGTTTGACGAGTGTGAAGGGAAACAAGATCGCTCAACAATATTTTCAGTTTTAGGGATGCTGAAACGAGCTTAAAGGAAAATCCAAGAAGGCTCCTTTTCATATGTAATCTATGTGAGGCCAAAAAGGATAAAAATATCTCTCTAGATTTCACTTTCATGGTTTAAGTGAGCTTGAAAGCAAACAAACTATGCTCTAGGGGAGTCCCATGGAAAAGGCCAAGAATGATGATTAGGAAGAAGAATGAGGCTTCAATGAAAATTCATGAAGAGACTAAAGGGACTCCCAAGCCTACGAAAGACTCACAACATGGATGAAAAAATTCAATAAAGGATCTACCTAGGGAATCCATGTAGAGGGAGTCTCTACCACCTAACTACGACACTTCTAAGGCAACATAGAATGTTTCATGTCACACTTCGGTGGGATTGTCCTATGGAAAAGCATAAAGAGTCAACAAAATGCAAGATTCAAGGTGACAAGAACCTATCCTATATGCAAGTGTTGAAAATACAACTTTACCACATGATGATATGAGTGTAACCCATCTCATAGAAGCAACAAACCAAAATAAAAATTTCATAAGAATGACCTAAAGATTCCCCAAAAATAAACCAAAGCACCCACCAAGCCAACAATAAGGAAAAAGAGGACCAAAATAGGGAAAAAAGAGCCAAAAAAGTCTATAAATGGAGGTAGACAACTCATTTTAACCATTGCAATTTGGAAAATATCCAAAAATAGAAAAAAATCCTCTTCCTTCAAACGCAAATTCAAGGAGCTATGGTAGACTAAAAGACTTCAAACTTTAACCAAGTAAGTACACTTTCCCTCTTCCAACATTTCAATTCATTATTTGTTGATTTAATTTTTGTTTAGAGGGTACGTACCCTAAAAAATACGTCGGGACTGCCTGTACATGGGTTGTTCACTCTCAACATGCGTATGAGAAAAACTCAACACACATACATATGCAACTGTCTTAAATATAGCCTGCGTACATGACCTAAAGTATGAAAAAAAAAAGGTACTAACCTCCAAAATTTTCATGCATAAGGATGTATGTCCATTGGAGAGAGAGAGAGCATGAGGAGCTAGATATGCTGGTTTAAGAGAATCCTGAGGCTATTTCCATGCTAAAGAAATGTGGAAGTTTTTTCGCTGCCCATTCATGAAGGCACAACCCAGGCTACTAAATCACTTGATAGAATGTTGGAACCCAGACGCAGAGGCTTTCATGCTAGAGGGACAATCATTGATTCCCACCACCGAGGACATATACTTCTTGACCGATCTCTTTAGGAGGGGTGAACCGGTTAACTTGAGGACTTTCACTCCAGGACCACACAATATAGAGGACTACATTGGCATGTACTGCAAGGCTGACGCTAAGAAAGTAGGCTCTCAAGTGATAATTCAGAAGATAGAAAGACTCAACCTACAGGTAGTGTTGCATATGATTAGGTGGATCACAGGATCCACAACACTTCACCAGACCTCACGTGCCTAGATGCATTGTGTAACTCAATGTTTACAAGACACAATATTTGAATGGAGCACTACGATGATCACTTGTATGAAGAAACAACTAAACGACTGTAGGAGAAGAACAAACAAGAACTTTGGGTTTGGGATTGTATTGTGCACATTATTTTTTGAAAGAGTGTTAGGCCTTAGCCCACAAGAGACAGTACAAGGACATATTGCCTCCTTTCTAGAATTATGTAGATGGGATTCTTTGATGCCTCGATAGGGAGCAGGGGGAGAGCATGAAGCATTAGATGACAATTTGTTTGACTAGTGGGCCCGTCAAATCCCTGCTATTGAGGACTACCCATATGCAGAGATCAGTTTCCTGAGGAACCCCGATATGCCTGTGCCCCATGGCGAGGAGCGCAGAGAGATAGGTACACATAATTATTATCTTTTCAATTTATTTCATTTTTAGCTTTTAAATATTATCATTTTTATGGTAACGTCATAATACTAACTTAGTAATTTGTTATGTACATATGTGGGGCCAGTACGACTAGTCGAATTTTCCAGGACTAGGCGTCACCCTTGAGAGGAGTACGCTGGACCAACAACAACGGGAGGGCCACTAGTTGGAGAGGTTCATAGAGTATTGAGACGAGTGGAGAGGAACCTGACATCTCTCACCTATCTTGTGTCTATGGCGAAGATTGAGGACCTACCCCCGACCATGCAACCACACGTTGTAAGGGTACCCAAGACTTGGGTCCAGTTATTCCGACTCCTTGCGAACACCATAGTGCATTACACTAGGGACAACGGGCCTAGAACATAGACTTAGCACTAGACATTATATGTGTTGAGGGCATTTTTTTTGGTACTATCTTATGTATTGAGGGCTTAGGCCCAATGATGTATATCGACTATATTTGAGGCTCATGGCCTACATTTTGTACTTATGACATTCTTTTATGACATGATATATATATATATATATATTTACTTATGGAGTAAATATCTTTGTACAAGTCTATTTACATTTATGTATATGTGTTGATGTATGATTTGAATTCATGTATGCGACAAATGCCAATCCAAAAAATAAGTAGCAAATGAATAAGTTAATTGATTAGAGTTACTAGGAACATGAACATATGTAATGTAATCAAAATAACGTTCGAGGAGTCATACCTTAAGGAATCGTTGGTGCAAAGTAGGATCATAGACATGATACACTAGGAGTAAAACTGGGACACCGCCAATTGAGCATCCAAGTGAACGTAGAGATGGGAAATACCATGTCACAAAGTGTGACATAGTAACTCAATCACAATGCTATACTCGACAACATTATTGGTTGCTTCACCAAGGAAGGTACCTACATAGGGCACCAACTGGCCAGTGGGAACAAAGATAACCCAAGATGTAGAAGCAAGCCTCCAAGTGTGTCGACTAGCACCGTTTGCGAACCCAACATAGATTTCGAATTCCCTTGGCATATACCACAATGCAAAGACACAATTAACTACACATCCGCAGGACGAAAAAATACTAACATATCTACATAGATATATACATTAATTACAAGAAGCCACACTCATGTGACCAACCTAAGCATAGTATTACTTTAAGTAGAGCCCATTTCTAGGCTCCGACAATGCATTACCTTCAAAGTAAACCAATTATTAAGCACCCTTTTCCAATACTTTCTTTATGATGAAAGGTCCATACCACATGGGTTTAAACTTGCCTTCCCCCAAGGGATATTTATCTTGATCATAGACCAAGACAAGATCACCTTCAGAGAAAAACCTAGGGAGGACTGTACAATCATACTAACACTTAACACACCATTTATGAGCCTCATTAGATAAGGTTGCATCCTAATGCTGCTCATCGATTTTCTCTAGGTGAACACAATGCTCTTCAAGGTTAGTTGTGCCAGGTAGTAATTCCACTACCAACTTGAGAGATGGAATTTGGCACTCCATAAGAAAGACTGGCTCCATCCCGTAAACAAGTTGGAAAGGATAAAAACTAATCCAGGTGGATATTGGTGGCCACCCATCTCAAAACAGTTTTCTGGCAATTTTGGCAATTTACTATTTTTAGCCATTTTAACTTCCGAGGATACTTTGAGGGCCTAAATGAAGGTTTTTCGAGATAGATATTCTCAATGATATCTGAAGGCATGATTGATCCCCCACAATGAATATCCTCAATGATACCTTTCCAACGAGCCATCATACACCTAAAACAAAGATCGTATGCAAAAGTTACGACCCCAAGAAGTTGATGTACTAACTTACCCAAACATGGCCCACATGACTTTTGGCGCTTCATCTCCTAGGGTTAGGTTTTTGGATGTATATGGTTTTTTTAATTTTGGTTTATTGTAAAAAGGCCTTCAGAGCCTCATTGTAATCATCTTCTTGCAAATGAGCGCAACTGTAACATCTCTTCTCAGAGATAAGCCGCCACCATTCTAGCGAGTCTTTCACTCTGTATTTTTACAGTCTCTGTACATTTATTCATTAATATAAATCGTTTATTATTGTATCTATGTGTTTATGGTTGCATCTCTGATACATTTCTGTTATATTATTGGATATCCGCAATATCTCTGTGTATTTATTTATTATATCTCCGCTCTCATTTCGTGCCAAAAATAATCCGGATCAGTGGTATTAGAGCAGGTTGCTCTTGATCGTTTTTTTTTTTCAGTGCATGTCCCCGACGAGGTCCGAGTATAGCAAGTTGGGTCTCGATCTTGTCTCTATTTAAGACAATCACTCTCACATGCCCAAGAAACCCTCCATGGCAGAAGAAAATAAAAACGACAGAGCAGACAATCTTATAAATCTGTTGCTTGAGCAAGCTCTCACACGACAGAGGGACGAAATGATGGAGAATTTTTCCCACATCCTTCAAAGCCTGCCGTTAGCAAGAGGCACATATTCATCAAACAACCACTTTGTAATCACCTCTCCTTTCAAGGTATAGGTTAATTTTGATATTCACATATTTGAAGGTCAGATAGATGTGGATGCCCTAGACAAATGGTTAAATATGATAGATGATTATTTCTATGTTCACCATTTTTACGATAGGGAAAAGATCACCTTTGCACTCCTTAAAGATCTCCCCCATGTCAAAAATTGGTGGGAAACTTACTGGGATAAAAGTTCCACAGAGGAGTTTGGAATATATGGGGCCGAGCCCACTTGAGATTTTTTTTGTGGATGCAGTAAAGGAATAGTATTACCCTATTGGAAACTATGAGGACTAGTACATGAGATGGACCACACTGTGGAAAGAGAGGGGCCAATCAGTTCCGGAGTTCACCAATTCCTTCCATACCTTGCGGACCAACCTGGGTATCAAAGACTCTAAACAAAATTTGGTTCTGAAATACCGTGGGGCTCTACACAGATACATCCAAACTGAAATGGATTTTCTGGACATCTCATCACCTGGTTCTGCTTATTGATATGCTGTTAACATTGAGTAGAAATTTAAGCACCCGAACAAATGGGAGTTTGGGTCTGCAAATCCGCAACAACCAAAGTATGATAAATACGTCCCTAACAAACAACTTCCTTAAAAGTAGTCTAAGCCATAGGAAAAGAAGGGTCACGGGAAGACGAAGAAGGACACCGAAAAATGGTGCGATTTCCACAAAAGCCCCTGTCACAACACCGATGAATGTCACTCAAAAAATTCATTGGTGGCCGAGATCAAAGACAAAGAGCCAAACCCTGATTCAAAATCTGATTATGAAAATATTGGTAAAAGACAGATCATCGACGTAGACCCCACTGCTATTGTCGCGACCGCAACAATTCAACCAGAAGAACCAACAAATCCTGAAGAGGGGGAGCGCCTTTTTCATTCATAGATGTGGGTGAAGGGGACCCTGCTGCATTTTATTGTTGATAGTGGAAATCATAATATCCTCATCTTAATAGAGGTCGTCGAACAATTGGGATTGTCGACAACACCACACCCGCAACCATACAACATCAGGTGGCTTCACCAAGGACGAGATCTCTTTGTCAGCCAACAATGTCGATTTTCATATGGCATCCAACC
>SNQJ01S0057980.1:0-12178 GCA_010110895.2 Picea sitchensis | reverse complement strand
TACAGTCTCTCTACATTTATTTCATTAATAGAAATCGTGTATTACTGTATCTCTGTGTTTATGGTTGCATCTCTGATACATTTTTTTTATATTATTGGATATCCGTGATATCTCTGTGCATTTCTTTATTATATCTCCGCTCTCATTTCGTGTTGAAAATAATCCGGATCAAAAACCTATAACAGTGTTGACAGAGATTCGGTAGGCCCAAAGTACGGAGTACAACATCAAATGCTGATTCGTCTTGGCCAAATTTATTGTTTGCTGAAGAATGGTTTTAAGAGACCTATTAATGGCCTCTACTTGGCCATTCACTTGTGGATAATAGGGTGAAGAATGATATTTTTTAAAACCCATCTTTGATGTTAACGCAGTCATCATTTTATTCTGAAAGTGACTGCTATGGTCCGTGACAATCTCCTTCAGAATACTGAACCTATAGATGATTTGGTTAAAAATGAAAAGTGCTGCTATTTCACCATAATTACTAAACATTGGCATGGCCTTGACCCACTTGGTGAAGTAGTCTACAACCAAATGATGTAGCGATGCCCCCTGGAAGAATCCAGGTGGAAAGTAGTAAAATTAATCTCCCACTTAGTGAAGGGGCCATCAACAATTACATGAAACATGGGAGTAGGATGTGCCTGCATCTTTCGAGAGAATATATGACACGGATGGCACCTCTTGACCGCTACAATACAATACTTAAACAATGAGGGCCAAAAGTATCCAACGCGGAGAATTTTCTGAGCCATGGCCAACCCAGAAAAGTGACCACCACATGCCCTAGTGTAGCATTCATTTAGAACAGGCTCTTCTTCTTCATGAGTAAGACAATGACGAAGGATGCAATCCACAACTCGATGATACAAAGTATTGTTAATGATACGGTAGCTGTGTAATTGATGGTGTACCTGTCGATGCTCATCACGAGAGGAAGAGGGGGAACACTTCAGGGTCTAAAGATACACAAGTATATATCCATACCAGGGATCAAAATATGCAATAAGAAATAAATCCTCATTGAACAACGTGTCTTCAGGTGAATCGTTGACACTATCAACTGGAATTTCTGATATTAGTTATGCGAAAACCAAATATTTCTTAGACTTTGTCGAAAAAAATCCAAGTCAAATTCTTGAAGAATGACTATCCACCGACTAAGTTTTGGTCTGAGTAAACCTCGTCTAAGATAATAGATAATGTGCTCCTGACGCGTGTCATCTTCTTGCACCAAGACCATACCAATAGTGGAATCTACTGCAACCAGATATAACAAGAAGTCCTTGGCATAGTCAGGCGAGCTGAGAAGAGGGGTGGAAATAATGGCGTTTTTCAGTGCATTTAAAGAACACTGAGCTGTTTCATCCCAATAAAAAGGGACCCCTTTTTTCAATAACTACATAAAACCATTTGTAATCGTGACATAGTTGGAAATGAGTCATCTTAAATTTTTTTCTTTGCCTTGGAGACTCAGAAGTTATGGTAGCGTGCACAGGGGATGCAATTGAACTATCGCTTCAACCTTGAGAGGGTCGACCATTATCCCTATGTTGGATACAATGAAACCCAACAAACATCCTGACGTAACACACAAATTACACTTATTTGGATTCAACCACGTCCGGTAATAGCGACACCATTCAAAGATAAGTCGAATATGTTTAAGATGACCAGATCTCTTCTGAGAATGAAACGCGAGATCATCTAGATAAGCTTCGACTATATGCTTGAGGATGTGGAAATAAAATGACATGGCCCACTGAAAAGTTGCTCCAACATTTTTAAGAAAAAAATACATTTTATTGTACGTGAAGGTACCCCGAGGACATAAAATCCGGCTTATGTTGATCCTTGGGCCAGATTTGAATCTGATTATAAACAAAAAAACCATCCATAAAGGAGAAAATATCACAACCTGCACATTCATCGATGATATGATCAATGAAGGGGGTAGGAAAGTTGTCCTTCAAACATGCCTTATTCAAATTTCGAAAGTCCATGCACACTCGAATTGTGGAATGGGATTTAACACCCATTCAATTAACTGGGCCCGGTAAATGAAACCAACTTTGATCAATTTCTGTACTTCGACGTTAATAACCACCGCTTTTCTAGAGATGACCAAGCAAAGCTTATGACGGAAAATATTGAATTCAGGGTAAGTTCTAATTTTATGTTCTACAATTCGAGGGTCAATGCCTGGCATTTCCTCATAAGACCAAGAAAAAACATCACAAAACTCCTTAAACAACTCAGCGTAATTCTAGACCTCTTTAGGAGAAAAATCTTCCCCTATGAAAAAATTTTCTATGACGCCAGGTGTTTTGGAGATGTTGATAGAATATTTTTAGATATACATGCCATGTTACCTTCGGCATAAACCACGTGAGTTGCCAAAGGGTTAACTCAATGCGAAACATCTCGTTTAACGGTCGTAGTGAATCTCCTACCTCTACTCTTCTAAGCTTGAGTAGAAAATATGATCTATGATTTAGATCATCCCAAGGCCTATTGGGACATGTCATCGCCTCTAGAATCACCTCATCATAGGGTAAGACAGAGTCTAAAGAATCATGAGAAGCGAGAGAGTCTTGAGCTCAAATAGGCTCCAGAACAAGATCCAACTCTTGAGGGGGAGCCAGATTAGAGTTGGTCGAAGCTTGCTGGACAGTACTGTACACAACCTCAGCTACGGATAATGGCAGGGCTATACCAGAATTCCCTATCCCTTCCATCGAATCCAATGGGGAAGGTAACTTCCATGGATCATCAAAATAACTTGTGCGAAACAAAGTAACTTGTAAAACCACATATTTAGGATGATCAGGGATAACCAAAATATACTTGATGTCATTCGAAGGTGGAGGGAAATCGAAAGTTCCCATCAAGGATGGAAATAAAACAACACCTAAGTTGATGGTACCTTTCTGTGGATTATCAATCATTGGGACCGTGGATGCCCCTGATGAAGGATTAGGACGAGAGAAGGACAATTGGTCGATGATAACTATCCTACCTTCGCGGGGAAAGCAGAGTACTCAAAAAACCTAGGATACCACTGCCATCATGGCGTAAGTCCAACTCCGCCCTATAAAAAATTGTAGTTGAGAGGCGCATCGACCACTTCAACCTCTACACACACAATTTTACCGTCCAACTGCATGGGGAAGGAGGGAATTGTGCCATGTGGTTGAAAATATCATCTGTCAAATGAAGTTAACAAATTCAAAGACAAAGATAGCTCGGGTTGACCAATAACCTTCCAACATGCTAGAGACATGACACAAGTTGATGCCCCCTCTTCTAACACCGTGTTAAAGATGATCCAATTTCAATATTTCATGGGGTAACCTACTACTATCTGGAAAAAAAACATGATAGGGTAAACGAGGCTTCACATTGGAAGGATAAAAAAAAATACTTCTTGAGCTACTAGGTTCAAAGGCACCCAAAGCAGACAATAGAGACTTTCTTTGCGATGAGAAATTTTGGAGGACTTCCAAAGAACACATAACACAAGGAGTCTGCACCATATATTCTATAATAGAGTAGTTCTGGGCTACTTGCGCATTAGGGTTGTTAGAGGCTTTCTTAAATGAACCTTTAGGGATGTGAGAGATGGCTTCCCCCATTGGTTTCTGAATTTGAAGAGGA
Organism: Picea sitchensis; assembly: GCA_010110895.2. NCBI lineage: Eukaryota > Viridiplantae > Streptophyta > Pinopsida > Pinales > Pinaceae > Picea > Picea sitchensis. Next base: position 8,518 of record SNQJ01S0057980.1, on the reverse strand, counting down.
TCCAATGGGTTTGAAGCTTCCTTACCTTTATCACTAGATTCAAGGGTTCTGTAATCACATGCCCTAGTCTAGAGATGTGCATACACCTTCATCATGTAGACATTTGCAAATCCAAATGACCGTGTGGGAGGACCCTAATTGCCCCTAGGAACATTAGCGGATGAGGATCCTTGCATCAAATTATACCCCTGTGGAAAGGGGTTGGTTAACACAACAAACTAGTATTGTGTCAACAAATTTTGGGCTTCCTTGATCTGAGGGCATTGATGAGTAAGATGATCGTCCTTGCAAATATTACAAGGGAACTTAAATTTATTTTTTCCCTCACCGGCATCACTAGTATCCTTTTTGTCATTTCCTTCCTTACCCTTCCTTACCCTTTCATTTCTTCTTTATCTTGGATGGTTGGTCATCCTTGGATTTTTTCATTTTCACAATATGTACTTCCGACATAGGGGTAGTGGAGGCAACCACACTAGGAGTTTGGATGGCCACAAATTGTTGTATTGATAACTACTTCATTTTAATAGACAATGAATCTGTGGACTTTGTCTGCGCTGATCCTACAATGTTGTCAGCATGAGGCCCACGATTTTTCTTCGTCAAGTCGAGGGTTGATCATGGTGCATCGGGAAGGATCTCATAAATCATGCTAGACTGAGAATAAATTATCTCCAGGTGCTGAGCTCTCATAATTTCCTCTTCCTCTGAAAACACCCTTGAAGTTGTGGTTAGCTTTTTATCTCGAGAGGTAGTCTACATGTTTGTCTTGTATGCAGAAGTTACCTTGTACCTACACTACTAGACACTTGACTTTGTAATGGGTTTTTATAAAGTTGTGATAAAGTGGTTCTTTTATTAAAGTGACATTTTAATAAGGTGTACCTTCTAATATTAAAGTGACTTTATTTCATAAAGTGCACTTATGTTGTAAAGTGAAAATGTACTTTAATATTTTAAAGTGATTTATTTTATGGGGAATGAATCATGACCCTTGATCTTGTAAAGGCAAGATTAGATCTTGGCCATTGGATCTAGGGTTGGAGAAGGTGAAGGGTCACTTTCAGATTATAAGAGAATTCATTGGGTAGTGTGCAAGACACAATTGAGAAGGAGATTGAGAGAGATTTTCGAGTAAGCTTGAGAGAGGGAAGTTAGGGCAGAAAAGAGGGCACATTTCCCAAGAGATAATGGGCACAAATACCAAGGGAACATTTTTGTTTGAGTGCTAAGTTATTTTTCTGCTATTGGAGGTCGTACTGTATGGATCCGTACAATCCATAGAGTTGGTACAACAAGGGGAAGATGGCACAAAAATCAAGGCAAGCATTGGCATGATTTTCTAGGATGTTTTGAGTGTTTTTCTTGCTACTGTCCTGTACAGGAAATTTCGTACAATAGACTATGGGAACACATTGCAAGGTGCTGTTTTCTGGGAAGACCGTACAAGAGTACGAACTTGGCATGTTTTTCGAGGCAAAAATTTTGGGGGCTATTTTAGTGTGCTGTAAGTGGATTTCTCTTGCTGGAACTAATATTTATTGCTGCTGATATGTACTTTCCTGAAGCTGAGTAATAAATCTCTCTCTCTCTCTCTCTCATTGGTTTTCCCCACATTGGGATTTTTCTTGACATTGCCTAAATTTATGAGTTTTTCATGGTTGAATGGTTGTTGTTCATTGTGTTTATTCCATTGCAAAATTGTTTAGCAAAGTGTATTTCTGCTTATGGTAATTTCTGAATGTGGGTTTATAAATTTCAGAGTTCATAGAAGATAATTATCTCTAGGTTGCTAAGTGTATGAACAAATTATTTACTTGTTGATTTTGTCATTTAAATTTCTACATGGTATCAGAGCTTGGGCTCTGAGTGACAGTGAGTAGTGAGACTTTTGGGCAAGGGTTGAAGGGGGAAATCTGTTGTTTGTTTTCCTTTGAATAATGATAGGGAATATGGCTGCATGCATTAGATTTTCTGATCGGTTGAATGGAATTTCCAACTATTTGCAGTGGAAGGTCCGGATGTCATTTGTTCTCAAGGAGAACAATATTTGGAACTATGTCAGTTTTGTTGTTGTGGCCCCCACAATAGATCTTGTTGATTTGGATTTGCATGAGGTCAAGGAGGCCAAAGCTCAGAGGATTATTCTCGATGGGGTGAAGGACCACCTTATCCCACACTTGGTTGAGAAGAAGACAACCCAAGAGATGTGGTATGCACTTAAGAACTTATTTGAGATGAAGAATAAAAACCAGAAGATGGCCTTGAAGGATAAGCTGCATGGTACCAAGATGGGTAAGGGGGAGAGTCTGTCTTCTTATCTTACCCGGGTAGCTCAAGTGAAATATGAGATGGCTGAAGTTGGGGAGGTCTTATCGGATTCATAGATGGTGAGGATAGCCTTGAAAGACTTCACCAAGGAATGGGAAGTCTTCATGAAGTGTGTGGTAGGTCGTGAGCATATTCCATATTGGAGAAGACTGTGGGATGATTTCACTCAGGAGGAGATACGGGAAGGATCCCAGAGCAGTGGAAAAAAGACAGATGGAGCTAATGATAATGTTTCTCTTGCTGCAAAGAGTAAGAATAAAGGAAATTCCATGAGGGACTTGACTAAAGTCATATGTTACTATTGTAACCAGTTGGAGCACCTTGCTTCTCATTGTCCTGAGAGGAGGAAGAAGAAGAAGGAGTAGGGGGGGCCTGAGATGGCTGCTACAATAGCCATGGAGGACTTTGCTTCCAGGTATGACAAGGAATTTTCTTTGGTTACTCTAGTATCCAGTGTCGGCAATGGAGGATTTGGGGGTGATATGAGATGGATTGTTGACAGTGGATCCTCTTGTCACATGATGAGAATCTGGCGAGTATTCCTTATTATCACATAGACAATTCTTGACTGATTGGTGGAGAGTGAAGGTGGTATGGCATGAGATGTATGTGGAGTTGGAAGGGTTAGATTCCGACTTGAGTATGGAGGATTCCTGGAGCTTGATGGAGTTCTCTTTGTTCTAGGGTTGAGGGTTAACTTGCTCTCAGTCTCAGCCTTGGAGGATGATGGATATTGTACATTGTTTAAGAGAGGACATGTATTTATCTACAGGGAGGGAGTGGATCCGATGGAACCATAGATGATTGGTGATTGGGTGGGGAGGTTGTACATGTTGCGAGGACAACCTTCAAGATATAATTCAACGTCGGATGAGGAGAAAGAGGCTCCTGAGATTGCAGCGAGTCCAAGGATTCAGTCTTGCATTTTGAGAGAAGACATGGGTCTCTTCTGAGCATCGACAAGAGGCTCAAATGGTATGATTGAACCAATGCTCAGGGTGGAGTGGGTTCTCCTAGGAGCTCGGGGTTCAGAGTAGCTGTCAAGAGAAGATCTTCTAGTTCAAGTTCTGTGTAGGTGTTGAGGTGGGATCCAAGTTCAGAGGGAGCTCCTACTGAACACAATGTGATGGGAGTAGATGATGGAGATGACAACGAGTTCATCCCTCAGTAAGAGGGAGTGTTATCTTTTTATCTCGGGAGGTACTCCACATGTGTGTCTTGTATGTGGAAGTTACCTTGTACCTACACTACTAGAAACTTGACTTTGTAATGGGTTTTTATAAAGTTGTGATAAAGTGGTTCTTTTATTAAAGTGACTTTTTAATAAAGTGTACCTTCTAACATTAAAGTGATTTTATTTCATAAAATGCACTTATGTTGTAAAGTGAAAGTGTACTTTAATATTTTAAAGTGATTTATTTTGGAGGGAATGAATCATGACCCTTTATCTTGTAAAGGAAAGAATAGATCTTGGCCATTAGATCTAGGGTTGGAGAAGGTGAAGGGTCACTTTCAGATTATAAGAGAATACATTGGGTAGTGTTCTAGACACAACTGATAAGGAGATTGAGAGATATTTTCGAGTAAGCTTGAGAGAGGGAAGTTAGGGCAGCAAAGAGGGCACATTTCCCAAGAGATATTGGGAACAAATCCCAAGGGAACATTTCTATTTGAGTGCTGAGTTATTTTTCCATTGTTGGAGGTTGTACTGTACAAATCCATACAGTCCGTATGACAAGGGGAAGAGGGCAGGTAAATCAAGGCAAGCATTGACATGATTTTCTAGGCCATTTTACTCCCCCTTAGAATCAACCTTTTCCTCAAGGCTTGAGATGAGGAAATTGCTGCAGAATGTTAACGGGCTCCCAGGTGGCATCTACTGGATTTGTATCTTTCCATTGAACTAACACTTCCTTGATGGTACGCTGACGAAGACGACTCTCTTGCTGGTCCAAAACTTCTTATGGCTGCAACCAGATGGATCCTTCTTCATCCAACTCATGAAGGTTGGTTTGAGTTTGGCACTTAGTTCCAATCACCTTATTTAAGCAAGAGACATGAAAAATAGGATGGAGCTTAGAATGATTGGGTAAAGATAACTTATAGGCCACCTTCCCAACATGATTGAGAATTGTATAAGGACCATAAAATTTGGGTGCCAGTTTCTGACAATGTTTGGCCTTGAGTGAAGTTTGCTTATAAGGTTGCAGCCGAATAATACCTGGTCTCCTTTAGAAAATTTCCATTCTGAGCGACCTTGATCAGCTTGTTGCTTCATGCGATTATGAGCCATGACCAAATTCTCTTTGAGGGTATGAAGAATAACCTTGTGAACTATAAGTGTTTGGTCAATCGCTTGGACCTTCGATACACCTGGCATGTAGGAGAGAACTGAAGGTGGATTTTGGCCATATACTGCTTCAAAAGGAGTCATGTGAGTATCTATATGGTAAGAAGTGTTGTACCACCATTCAACTAATGGTAACTATTGAGCCCGTTGATTTTTCCTTCAGAGGAAAAACACCTCAAATAAGTCTCCAAACACTTATTGACGATTTCAGTTTGACCATCAGTCTGGGGATGATAGGCAGTGCCGAGATTTAATTGGGTGCCCTAGAGTCTGAACAATTCTTGCCAAAAATTTCTGGTTAAAGTTGGATCTCGATTAGAAACAATAGAATGAGGCATGGCATGAATCTTGAAGATACGATCGATGAAAATTTGAGCCACAATTGATGCACTAAATGGGTGTTGAAGAGAATAGAAATGAGCATACTTGGAAAGACGATCCACAACCACCATGATGCCATAATTATTTCTTGACTTAGGTAATCCCACAATAAAATCCATAGAGATGTCCCTCCAAAGAGCGGGTGGAATCAGAAGCAGTTGGAGTGCGCCAGGAGGTTTCATGGTTTCACCTTTGTTGCATTGACATACATCACATTCTGCTACAAAAGTGCGAACATCCTTTTTCATACCATCCCAGAAAAAAGAACGTTTTAGCTAGTCATAGGTTTTGGTAAACCCTGAATGGCCAGCTGTGGGAGTAGCATGAAGCTCAGAAAGTGCCGTGGATATAAGTTGTGACTGTTTACTTCAATACAAATGACCTTTGTAGAGAAGTTCATCGTTGTGCCAAGAGTACCCTGGGGAAACTAGAGATTTGGATTTCAATTGTTGGATCATATGCAATATTTTAGGATCATGTAGCCATTCTTGGTGCACATCTTGGAGCCAATCTGGTACAATGAAGGAGAGGGAAAAAAGGGACTCTTCATCTCCATATTTTCGAGAAAGAGTGTCAACAACCACATTTTCTTTGCCTTTCTTGTAAATGATCTCATAATCATAAACAAAGAGCTTAGTTACCATTTTTGTTGCTCTCGGGAGGAAGGCCGTTGCTCTAGAAAATACTTGAGGCTTTTATGATATGTCTTAATTTGGAAGCGTTTCCCCAAGAGATAAGGGCACCGGAGATCCACTACATGCATAATAACCAAAATTTACTTTTCATAGATTGATTGGCCCAAATGGAATTCAGACAATTGTTTTCTAGTAAAGGCCAAAGGTCTTCCTTCTTGCATAAGGAAAACTCCAATTCCTATGCCTGAGGCATCACATTCGAGGACAAAGGTTTTTTTGAAATCAGGAAAGGCCAAGACCAGAGTAGTACACATAGCTTCCTTCAAATCTTGAAAAGCTTGATCTGCTGTGAGATTCCAAGTGAAAGAATTATTTTTAAGGAGAGAAGTGAGAGGGGCCACAATCTTCCCATAATTCCAAACAAACTTGCGATAATATCCGGTTAAACCAAAAAAACTACGCAAGCTTTTGATAGTCTTGGGGCAAGTCCAATCCTGCATTGCTTCAATCTTTTTAGGATCCACACGGACACCATCCTTTCCAATAATATGACCCAAGTACTCTACTTCTGAGGCTCCAAAGGAACATTTAGAGCGTTTGAGGAAAAGTTGGTGCTGCGAGAGTAGATGGAGAATTTGATCCACATGGGAAAGATGAGATTGCCAAGTTTTACTATAGATGAGAATATGATCAAAGAAAACTAAGACAAAATGATGGAGAAAAGGACGGAAGACATGATTCATGAGGCTTTGGAATGTGGAGGGGGTATTACACAGGCCGAAGGGCATGACCAAAAACTCAAAGTGACCCTCATGAGTTCAAAATAAAGTCTTGGGTATGTTAGCTTCTTGCATATGTATCTGTTGGTAGCCAGAATGCAGATCAAGTTTAGTGAAGTACTGAGCACCACTCAACTCATTCAAGAGATCATCAATGACATGAATGGGGAACTTGTCCTTGATGGTGAGTTTATTGGGGGCACGAATGTTGGGACACATGTGCCAAGTACCTTCTTTCTTAAGTACCATGACCACATGGGAATAATAAGGGCTGGTACTGGGGCGGATAACACCCGCTTGGAGCAATTCATGCACTATTTTCTCAATTTCATTCTTTTGGGAAAAGGGGTGACAATAAGGGAGAACATTAGGAGGAAGACTTCCAGGAAAAAGGGTAATGGAATTATCATGAACAACACAAGAAGGAGGAATTCCTTGAGGGGTGTAAAAAATAACTTGATGTTTGGAAATGATAACTTGGAGGTCAGAATGCACAGAGGGTGTCTCAACGGCTTGAATAGAATGGAGTTGAGCAATGATACTAGAGTGGCCTTTCTTGAGGATATTTTCCATATGATGGGAACTAATGATATCAGGAGAACCAATTGTGAGACCTTGGAATTGATACCTTTGTACTTCCTGTTGGAATTTCATGGTTAATTCCTTAAAATCCATAAGAATGGGACCTAAAGTGCGTAACCATTCAACACCTAGCACAATGTCACAACCTCCCATGTCAATGGAAAACATATGAGATTCTAGTTGGTAATTTCCAATTTGAAGACAAACATTTTCACAACACCCACCACATTTCATGGACCCACCATTGGCTATCATGATTTGAAAATTATTGACAACACAAATATAGAAATTGGTTTCCTGGGCAATGCGACGATGAATAAAATTGTGGGTGCTACCACTGTTAATAAGCATGATGACCTTCCTATGCTTAATGTAGCCAATGAGATTGAGTGTTTTTGGGGTCGAGAATCCAGTGAGGGCATGCAAGGAAATAAGTGGGTCAAATTCAGGTGGGCCAGTTTTTATATTATGGTAGCTACGAGAGGTATTTACCTCCACGTGTGAACCTGGCGAGAATGGAAGACTCCGGAAAGCAAGATAAAACCCTAATGAGTTGGCTAATAACCCTAGAAGTCTTGTCAGCTCAATAAGATAATTTATATTAGGTTATTAGCCTCCAAGAGAAGAAGTCGGCTAGAAATAATACTAATATACTGAACAGACACATATCTAGAAGGAGAAGTCGGCCCCAACAAATCTGGAAGAACCAGTATAAATACATGGCGCCAGTTCTCATTTTGACACATCTCAGAATTGCAGTTCCCAGTTGGTGCGCACTACAGTTCCCAGTTTGGTGCGCACTACAGTTCCCAGTTTGGTGCGCACATGTGGAGGAGGGTTGCAGGTGCAATTGCAACAACAACTAGTTTTCAGTATTGGCTTGGACTATCTTTTAGCTAGGGTTTGGACTATCTGATCAGCTATTGTTGGTGCACTATCCTTGGAGGAAGATGCACTACACCTTGTTTGGCTATCCAACCTAGGGTTTGCTTCCAGAGTAATTCTCAGTCAAGGTTAAGGTGCTCGGAGGGTGGCTTCGGCCTATGGTTAGGTGACGAGGGTATCGTCAATGGTAAAATGAGAACACAATCTTCTATATTCTAACAAGTTATGGGTCCACACCTCCTTCATTCAGTCTAAACACTGGAAGGAAACATAGCTGCTAGGATATTGAGCTCGTTGAGGAACTACCATTAGGGTTACTAGCATAAGCAACTTCCAAGACACTGCCGCTAGGGTTACTAGCAGGAGCAGTTGCAGAAACCCTAAACCTTTTTTTGAAGCACCTTAAGTGAAGATATTGACCTAATCTTCGGACAGATCAATGTGCCCTAGCCTAGCGCATATTCTGATACTCTCAGCAAGCCAAGACGTGAAGTTTGAATTTCTGGTAAATCTAGGGTTTGACCAAGTCAAGCAGCCATGACTAACTCTATGAAGTCTGAGAACAAGTTAGATGG